>JAKCPI010009227.1:0-60300 GCA_023213315.1 Euborellia annulipes | reverse complement strand
CTATACTATTATATAAAAGACAATCTCTGTCTGTCTGTCTGTCTGTCTGTCTGTCTGTCTGTCTGTCTGTCTGTCTGTCTTGTAACGCATAGACTCCGAAACTACTGGACCGATTTTCATGGAGTTTTTTTTAATGGGTAGGGAATTTTCCGGGGGTGGTTTTAGGCTATCATTATATCGAATTAGGGGTAGGAACCCCCCTTTTTGGGGGTTATCAATTACCCCATAGCAAAGCATTGGAAAACAGGATCTAACTCGCTTTATGAAAAATATATTTATCAAATCTTTAAAATGAAAAATAAAAACTCTTCCTCCCCCTAACAATTCGACATTTGAAAAGATTTTTCCGCTCTGCGCCCCCCCCCCCCTAAAATTTTATTTTTTTTATTTTTCATTCGATTTTAATAAAATTTAAAATGACGCTTTCTTAGGGTGTAATTAATTGAAAAATGGTATTTTAGACCCCAGAAAGTTCAATCACCCCCCTGCCCCCCCCCCTGAAATTTATTTTTCATTCGATTTTAATAAAATTTGAAATGACGCTTTCTTAGGGTGTAAATAATTGAAAAATGGTATTTTAGACCCCAGAAAGTTCAATCACCCCCCTGACCCCCCCTAAAATTTATTTTTTATTCGATTTTAATAAAATTTAAAATGTTGCTTTCTTAGGGTGTAAATAATTGAAAAATGGTATTTTAGACCCCAGAAAGTTCAATCACCCCCCTGACCCCCCTAAAATTTATTTTTTATTCGATTTTAATAAAATTTAAAATGTTGCTTTCTTAGGGTGTAAATAATTGAAAAATGGTATTTTAGACCCCAGAAAGTTCAATCACCCCCCTGACCCCCCCCTAAAATTTATTTTTCATTCGATTTTAATAAAATTTGAAATGACGCTTTCTTAGGGTGTAAATAATTGAAAAATGGTATTTTAGACATCAGAAAGTTCAATCACCCCCCTGACCCCCCCTAAAATTTATTTTTCATTCGATTTTAATAAAATTTAAAATGACGCTTTCTTAGGGTGTAAATAATTGAAAAATGGTATTTTAGACATCAGAAAGTTCAATCACCCCCCTGACCCCCCCCTAAAATTTATTTTTTATTCGATTTTAATAAAATTTAAAATGTTGCTTTCTTAGGGTGTAATTAATTGAAAAATGGTATTTTAGACCCCAGAAAGTTCAATCACCCCCCTGACCCCCCCTAAAATTTATTTTTTATTCGATTTTAATAAAATTTAAAATGTTGCTTTCTTAGGGTGTAAATAATTGAAAAATGGTATTTTAGACCCCAGAAAGTTCAATCACCCCCCTGCCCCCCCTGAAATTTATTTTTCATTCGATTTTAATAAAATTTAAAATGTTGCTTTCTTAGGGTGTAAATAATTGAAAAATGGTATTTTAGACCCCAGAAAGTTCAATCACCCCCCTGCCCCCCCCCTGAAATTTATTTTTCATTCGATTTTAATAAAATTTAAAATGTTGCTTTCTTAGGGTGTAAATAATTGAAAAATGGTATTTTAGACATCAGAAAGTTCAATCACCCCCCTGACCCCCCCTAAAATTTATTTTTTATTCGATTTTAATAAAATTTAAAATGACGCTTTCTTAGGGTGTAAATAATTGAAAAATGGTATTTTAGACATCAGAAAGTTCAATCAGCCCCCTGACCCCCCCCTAAAATTTATTTTTTATTCGATTTTAATAAAATTTAAAATGACGCTTTCTTAGGGTGTAAATAATTGAAAAATGGTATTTTAGACATCAGAAAGTTCAATCACCCCCCTGACCCCCCCCTGAAATTTATTTTTCATTCGATTTTAATAAAATTTAAAATGACGCTTTCTTAGGGTGTAAATAATTGAAAAATATATTAATCAAATATTTAAAATAAAAAATAAAAACTCTTTTTCATAATTAATTAAAATACATTTATCTGGACAACTCTTAGTCATATCCCGAGACGCCGCCCGCCAGGGTCTAGCGGGGTAGGGTTGCCGAAGGCAACCCTACCGCAGCTAGTGTTCTATAAATGATTATAACTGGATATGGCTGATGTGAATGTATTCAAGGGATGATAATTAGGCAGCCAAACACAAAAAAACAAAATTTTTTATTTTTCTCTGTCGACGTTTCGAACGCTCATCGCGCTCATCATCAGGACCTACGGTCAACAAATATTATTTATTCATATATTAAAAAGATTTACATAGACAATATTGTATCAGAGTATAATTACTTACAGATAGAAAAGTCATAAGCTTAGATGGATATAGCATATCATATATAGATATTGATACACAAATAAATACTGATGATACATCAAATAATATGAATATCTATGAGAATTTTAACAACTGTAAACAACAAAGGATTCCACAACAAAATTACAAGATAGGCCTTTTATAAATTATTTTACAATTCTAGTTAGGCGTTTGCTGTTTTTTAACCGAATGAAATTCTCTGCTGACCGATTAGTTATTTAAATATTTAATGTTTCTAAATTTACACCACAAAATTTTTTCTCTTTAATTTTTATATTTTTAGAATTCTTAACTAATTGAATGGGGACAAAGTAATAATATTTCACGGCTAACTAAATTATACAAATAAATAAACTCTGACTATTATTATGTCATAATTTTAGCAAATCAATTAGATTTTCGTAGCATACGTTTAGGAACTGGATGTCTGTTCTAAAATTACATGCCTGGTTTTTATATTTTTTAATAGCTACCATTTCGATGAAATGTCTTTTAAAATAATTATCGTCACTATACACAATTTCAAAACCCCCGAAATCAAAAATATGCTTTTTTTTCCAAGGCGTGGCGGGCTAGTGCCGTTTTATCTTTTTTATTTATTATTGACAATTCGTGTTCTCTTATTCGTTGAGATAATTTCCGTTTTGTGGTACCTATGTATATAGTTGAACAGTTTTCTATATTATTGCCAGTACAATTTAATTTATATACTACGTTTGCCCGCTCGCCCTTCGGTATCACGCTCTTTTGGTTGAAGATTGCACTCATAGTGTTCGCAGGGCTAAATGCTATTTTTATCATCTCGTTTGATAAAATATTTTTGAGTTGGTGGCTCAACCCCGGATAAAAATCTATTGCAAAATATGTTGGTTTTTTCTCTTCTGAAATGTTCTCATTCACAGGTTTTCTCTCCTTCTTCTCCTTTTGTTCTTTGTATAGCTTATAGATTAAATTTTTAGGATATTGATTTTCCCGGCAGATTTCTCTAATTATATTGAAATTTTTATCCCAGAAAATAGGGTTGCTAATTTTTGTCATTCTATATATAAAATTTTTTATGGAATTTATTTTTTGATTGTAGGGGTGTTGAGAGTAGAAATTAATAATTCTAGTCGTTTGGGTTGGTTTGCGGTACCAGTCTAATATTATACTACCATCTTCTTGTCTAATTAACGTAGTGTCCAGAAAATTTATTTTTCCTTCCTGTTCTATTTCTACCGTAAATTTCAGATTTTTATCATAAGTATGTAACTTGTCTAGGACAAAGTTAATTTTTTCTTTCGGCACACTACAGACTGAGTCATCCATGTATCGCAAAAAGAAAACCAAACCCAATTGTCTCACTACTTCTTCTTCTAAATCTTCTAAAACCAAATTCGCATAAAATGGGGCTGTACTGTTTCCCATGCTTTGTCCAGACGTCAGCTTATAAAATTTTTCATTAAATTCGAAGAAATTAGCATCCATAGTTATATCTACCCCTTCCAAAAACAAGGCCTGTGTTAAACGAGTGTGTTGACTAATTTTTGCCCAACGTTTAATTATAACTTCCCTGACTTTAGCATTCTGAACATTCGTATACAGTGAGGTGACATCAAATGATACTAGAACATGTTCGTTTGGAATTTTAATGTCTTTAACTTTTTCTACAAAATCGAAAGAATCTTTTATATAAAACTCGTTATCTCCTATAACGTTTTTCAAAATAGAGGCTATGAATTTACACAATTTTTCTGTAGGCGCATTATTATTACTTACAATGGGCCGCAACGGATGATTTTCTTTTTGCAGTTTTATTGTTCCATATAGCTTGGGGATATATGCTGCAGATGTATATAATTTTGCGTATTCCTTATTCGTTATAAGTTTTTTTGTGAGTAATTTGTTAAAAAATCCGTTACACTTTCTCATAAATATTTGGGTCGGATTATTGGGTATTACTTCGAAAATACTATTGCCCTCAATAATGTTATATATTTTTTCATTATAGGTATCCTTATTGATAAAAACGGAACAATTTGATTTGTCGGCCTTTATCAATATAATGCCCTCATTATTTTTTATGTACTTTTTTAATTTTAGAATCCCTTCATTTGATGATATATACTGAGAATTTTCCTCTAGATGGCGTTTATATGAAGTAGTGGGTTTTCCTCTGTTCGCGATATTTGCTACATTAGTAAGAATATTGATCGTTTTTAACCGCAGAACGTTTTGATGTTCTTCTTCATGTTTTTGGATTATGTTTTCCGTTTGTGCTAGTAATTTAACAAGTGGGATTTCGTTTGTTTTTCTCTCGAAATTGTGTTTATGTCCTAATTTTGCTATTTCAATAATGTCCTTGGGTATTGACTGCCGTGTTAAGTTAAGACACCAATTTTCAGGCAGAGCGGTAAATGCGCCTAAAAGCCCCTAAAAATTTAATCTATAAGCTATACAAAGAACAAAAGGAGAAGAAGGAGAGAAAACCTGTGAATGAGAACATTTCAGAAGAGAAAAAACCAACATATTTTGCAATAGATTTTTATCCGGGTTTGAGCCACCAACTCAAAAATATTTTATCAAACGAGATGATAAAAATAGCATTTAGCCCTGCGAACACTATGAGTGCAATCTTCAACCAAAAGAGCGTGATACCGAAGGGCGAGCGGGCAAACGTAGTATATAAATTAAATTGTACTGGCAATAATATAGAAAACTGTTCAACTATATACATAGGTACCACAAAACGGAAATTATCTCAACGAATAAGAGAACACGAATTGTCAATAATAAATAAAAAAGATAAAACGGCACTAGCCCGCCACGCCTTGGAAAAAAAGCATATTTTTGATTTCGGGGGTTTTGAAATTGTGTATAGTGACGATAATTATTTTAAAAGACATTTCATCGAAATGGTAGCTATTAAAAAATATAAAAACCAGGCATGTAATTTTAGAACAGACATCCAGTTCCTAAACGTATGCTACGAAAATCTAATTGATTTGCTAAAATTATGACATAATAATAGTCAGAGTTTATTTATTTGTATAATTTAGTTAGCCGTGAAATATTATTACTTTGTCCCCATTCAATTAGTTAAGAATTCTAAAAATATAAAAATTAAAGAGAAAAAATTTTGTGGTGTAAATTTAGAAACATTAAATATTTAAATAACTAATCGGTCAGCAGAGAATTTCATTCGGTTAAAAAACAGCAAACGCCTAACTAGAATTGTAAAATAATTTATAAAAGGCCTATCTTGTAATTTTGTTGTGGAATCCTTTGTTGTTTACAGTTGTTAAAATTCTCATAGATATTCATATTATTTGATGTATCATCAGTATTTATTTGTGTATCAATATCTATATATGATATGCTATATCCATCTAAGCTTATGACTTTTCTATCTGTAAGTAATTATACTCTGATACAATATTGTCTATGTAAATCTTTTTAATATATGAATAAATAATATTTGTTGACCGTAGGTCCTGATGATGAGCGCGATGAGCGTTCGAAACGTCGACAGAGAAAAATAAAAAATTTTGTTTTTTTGTGTTTGGCTGCCTAATTATCATCCCTTGAATACATGTTCTATAGTTCAGTATATACAATATTTTTTTTAAGACTAAAACTAATTTGTACTAATTTATTTTTTGTTTTTATCTACTCACCATTCGTCGCGGTTTTCAAATTGCAGGCTTGTTTTTTTTTCCTTCAATGAACGTTTGTGCATTGAGCAGAAAACTCATCGAATTCTCACCATTAAATCTCTCCTATTCCGGGAAAGTACCCAAATGTAAGGTCGGCCTTGGGCTGGGTTAAGACCACAAGGTCTCGGCTGATCCGGTAGCGCCTCGCGGTAGCTCCACCCTGCCAAATGCACCTGGCAGCAGTCGTCTGCTCACCTGCAAAGAAGACAGTGCAAATTAAGATTCAGGTTCTAGCAAAGGATAAGCCAAATGCACATGTGACAGCCGTGTCAGTGGGTTCAGTGTTTCTTCCTTTTCTGCTTTAGAAGACACAACTGTGATAATAAGTGTGTGCGAAGTTTTAACAGGTGAATTTTTTAAAATTCCTTTGACTGTATGAGAATAAAGAAGTTAAATATTTTATTAAACTAGTGAAAAGTGAAAAAAAAATTAGATTGAATTATTTATAATCCCCTTCATGAAATTTTTTTTTAGCGTTTAACACTTCAGTAATTATAATGATGATAATTCGGTAGGTGAAATTTTTTCAATTTTTTAATTAAAATCAAATATTGGCTAATTTTTTGACAAAATCAATGAAATTTATTTGATATCAATAAAAAGCCTTAGTATAGTTTTATGGGTCAGATGAAACTTTTTTTCTGTATGTTGGGTATAAAAATTATGGCTATGAATTTAATCAAATTATGTTATGCTAAGGTGAAAGTTTCTCTTTCAAATTTTTGCTTTTACTCCCTATGAAATAATTTTTCTTTTAGTAATCGTTGGTTGTTTGGTCTGGCTGAATGTTGAAATTTATAAATAGGAGAATATAGACGACATCCACCACCAAAACTATTTTCATTCATTTCATAATGACTTTTCGCCAGCTCTGAAGATGGTTCAAACACGGAACCGAAACTTCAGCTGTGTGAATTAACCGAATAAAGAAATAACCTTAGCTGCATTTCTCATTTGCACCCTCTTATTAACAAAACTATTTTCTGCTTTGATGTTGGTTGGAGTTTTGCAACCCGAAATATTTGCAAATAAATAGCGTGAATGGTGAATAAACAGGCTCTGGTCTTCTATTTATTAATTTTTCTTTTATTATGGCTTAAAAAAAAAAACTAAGTATGAAGACTTTTAAAGGAGATTTCCCCCTCGCCAGGGAGATAAGATTTTTGGAAATTTGTGTGCAAAAATTTGACCGGGATTTCTTCGAATTAGGTTGTGGTGCCGTTTCTTCCCTCCCGTGGCAAAATTTTGGTGGAAGACTGAGGAATTAATTTAAATCATATCAAATATTTTTGATCAGTAGGCCTATTATTAAAAAAAAAAAAAAAAATTAATAAATTCTATTTTTAATGATATTTAGAAAAAATCAGGAAAATATCTGAATATAATATATTATTTTTATTTTATCATTGAAAAATATAATTTTACGCCCTAGGGCGAAGTGTCGGACTCTTTAGAAAAGGTTTATCTAAGTGGAGAAGAACATGCAGGTTGTATTTGAAAAGGATATTTATAACTATTTTACCGAATTAAAAGTCTTCAAATTAAAAAATATTATACTGTATTTTGCTTGCTTCAAATGATAGGCAAAATAGAATAGAAAAGATAAAAGGTATCCCTAAAATGAGTTAGGTATATTTAAAAGAAAACTTTAAAAAAGAAAAAGAATAATTCATAACAAATCTTTGGGAGGTGTTCCAGAAAAGGAAGAAAATGTTTTGGTTCGTGATGCTGTTGGTGACTACAGCGGTTTCAATCTCTGCCAAGAAACACGTGGTCCTAATCGTAGCCGATGACCTGGTAATTACTAACATTATACAATAAAAGCTTATTTAGTCAAATGAAAAGATCCTTAAAGGTACTCACACATAACTAGTAACCCCCCCCCCCCCCCCTTGCTACATAAACATTTCATATTTTCCCAGTACAACCTAATGTTTTTTCTTGAAATTTCTAATTTTTATTTTGTCATGTTATCATAAATTATAGTAAAAAGTTTATTTTTCACGTTTTTTTTTTCGAAAAAATTAAAACATTTACAAAAAAAAAAAAAAAAAAAAAAATTAACAAATTAATTAAGTATTTTTTTTTTTCAACAACGTGAAAAAAAAAATTTTTTTTTAATAAAAATATAGCTACATAACATGACAAAAAAAATTATAAATTTCAAGAAAAAACATTAGATTAAGTAGGCCTGCAACTTCTGGTCTATAAAATTAGTGTAAGATAATCCCGAATTTGAAGAATATTGGGGAAAATCTAGGGGAAGTTTTTCCTGAATTTTTCGTTTATAAACGCACTGACATAAACAAATGATTAACCTCAACGCTCCTGTCAGCAAAAATTGACAAATGGAATAGGACCTAACACTTTTTCCCTAAGACAATACTTCAATTCAAGGGCTGATGCAAGAGGGGATTAAAGGGGGTAATTGGCACTGAAGTTGGATGCCAACATTACCAAAACGTCTGCCTCGAATAAATAAAAAGGCAATTTTCATTCCTCTCGACTCCAAAATGATTATTTGTGTCAAATTGAAAAATTTGGCTAAATTTATTATGTGGTCAACTAATTGGACCCTGTTATGCAATGGTGTGTCAAAGACCAAAAAATTCAAAAATGAGTTAAGCACGGAATATTGTTTCAAATGCTTTAATTAATAGTATTTTTTATGAAATATGTCCTAAAAAAATTTATATTTAATGTTACTTGCACAATTGACAAGAAAAATTATATATAATCCAATGTAAACAAAAAACTTTATTGTTGATTTTTACAAAACTCGATGTTTGGTCTTTGACACACCATTGCATAACAGGGTCCAATTAATTTTTTACGAAATTTTATTGACTATTTTACATTCTTAAGAAAGATAGATTTTAATTATTTCAATAATTGTTCTCGAGTATCAATGGCAGATCTAGAGGATGATTTTAGGGTTAGGGATGAGCGATCACACACCTATCCCACATATAGGCTATCTACGAAGATGTGTATCAAACGAGTAAATGTAGAATCACATAAAAAAAAAACTTATTTGAGGGAGCCCTATTTATTTATGTTGACAAACTTTTTGATGTTTCACTTTTTACTTTTTTCTTGTTCTTTCTAGTTGCATATGACCAGTGATTAAGGACTAGGCATTAATTTTCAAAAAAAGTCCTTAATCATCTATTCGATGTCTATTTTCTGTCTTATTCCTTGTAACCAGAGTAGGTACCGCACATTTCAAGGATCACTTCTCGTCCTTAGCGCTAAAGTTTTTATAGTTTAAATAGTTTCACATTCCAAAAGATTTAAAATAAATAAATAAATTCTGTATTTTCATTTGCAGGGTTGGAACGATGTGGGTTTTCATGGCTCCGATCAATTGCTTACTCCCAACATTGATGCATTGGCATATACAGGTGCAGTACTGCACTGGCACTATTCAGGACCAGCAGGCACACCAGCAAGGAGCGCACTATTTACGGGGAGATACGCCACACGACTTGGTGATATTTTTTTTTTAAAACTAATTTGAAATTTTCCGTTTAGACCTTAAAAGTTCATGTTTAATACAGTAATTAATGCTGCTTCAGAATATCAAACCGAAAAAAAGAATAGAAAATTACTTTAAAAATTCGCAGGGACTTTGCAGCCAGGAGATTAAATCAAAAAATCTTTTATTTTATTTTTATTTCTCGACGTATAATTGACAATATTTGCCCTGATGAAGGTCGTGATTGGCGACCGAAACGTCGGCAAATAAAAATTAAATAAAAGATTTTTTACTTTCTCTTACCTATGTATATATGTAATATAAATAGAGAGAGAAAGTATTGGATTCATGTCAAAAATTCGATGTCGAGATTTTGATGGATCTTCACGTTTTGAGGTCCCCTGAATCCAAAAAAGTGGTTTTCGCGACATGGTCTGTCTGTGTGTCTGTCTGTGTGTGTGTCTGTGAACAAAATATCTCAAGAACGAAAAGAGCTAGGAGGTTGAAATTTTATATTTAAATTAGGCACCCCCCTGGGACGTGACACTAAGCTTTTGAACAAAATCGACCAAAAAGTACTAGTACTTTACTGATGTAGTTTTTCAGTTTTTTTCGATTTTCTCTAAATTTGCTCCAACGATTTTTTATTAAATTCAAAAATCAATTATTTTTTAGATCTTCAATAAAATGTATATTCTCATTTTGTGATTGAAATCTTCTGAAGACCACTTTACTCTTGTTCTCCATAGAAAAGATAGGAGAAATGGTTGTCATGGTAACAAAATATAAATATTTTGCCATACTTATAAATTTTACATCTTTTTTTTTTTTTTTTTTTTTAAAAAAAAACATTCACACTTTTTTCTCATTCACACTCACACTCACACACACATTCACACTGTCTTTTCGGCAGCTCAGGCCATATAAGACATTTACGATAACCGTTATTTATGAATTTATATATATTAGGGTCCAGGCATTTTTATTTAAGCCATCTGGTATCCAGATGGCTTAAATAAAATCATCGGACTGCTTGGGGTCCGAACCCGCGACGTTTGGTATATGAGGTTAGCACGCTAACCTCTACACCACGCCCCGTGGGCAATTTTACATCTTGAATTCAATTGTACCCTACTGTCGGAAACTAAATACATTTAGACACAAAAAATCTGGTGTGACAAGCACAGAACACAACTTTCGATTACCGAAGGTAAGAGAAAGTTGTGTGCTGTGCGCCAGTCACACCAGATTTTTGATTTTTTGATTTTTTTATTTAAGTGGATATTTACTTTTAAAATGTCATATTTTTGTGCATATTTCAGCCTTTTTAAATGCATATTTTGTGGTTTTTTAGTGCATATCGACCCGAGCCCTAGTCATAAATAATGTAAATTCGTGTTTAACTTAAGTGTGCCAGTGAGAAGTAATTCTTTGGAAAAGAAGTCCACTTCCTCCACTCTAACAAGAAGTATATCATTAACGTCTATCTCTAATTGTTTAATTTTTAAAAAGAGATATGATATCATTACCATGAAAAAATTAATCACTACAAGAATATTTTTATCAACACAATCACTACAAAATTTTTAATATCTCTATTTATTATTATATATAATTTTTTGGTTGGATTCGTTCAATTAATTTTTCTTATTAAATTAATTTCTATTAAATCTGCTATAATTTATTAAAAACAATAAGAAAATAATACTTTTCAAAAATATAATTTTAAAATTAACAATATTTTTGTAATTATTTTTTTTTTAAATATGATCCCAAAGAAAAATTATTTTTATGTAATGTTAAAATTAAAATGGTAGGCTTATTATTTATAATAATTAAATAATTATTTGAACAGGAAACTAGAAGAGTGTTGAAATTATGGCGTTAAATTTCGAGCCGGACATATGTTAGAGTACTTGAAAACCACTGCAGAATAAGCAGTCGAAACGTTGTACAGTATTTATCGGTAATAATAAATAATTAATAACAAAATGTGGTCTATAATTAAAAACTCCCATAATAATAATGTTTTTTTTATTTTGAATTATATCAATAGGGGAGAAAAAATTATTTTTTGGGAGGCATAGAAGCATAAAGATTAGAAAAGCTGCCCTAAAGTATTAATTTTATCGAAACAAAACCTATATTTCTCTATTCTCAATTGGGAACAACTTTTGTTTGAATAAATTTATTGTATCTCTTATTCTTATTTAGATCGAGAGGCGTAACGTACGCCACCGCAGACCCCGCAATGCGGGGGGGGGCCCGGACCTTGGGGGACCGGGCTAAAAAACTGTATCTCCTCAGGGCTCCGGTAAAAACGGAAAAATTTAGATACAAAAAAAAATTAATGAAAATTTGTCTTTGAAAGGGCCTGGGGCCCTCAGGGCTCAGGTGAAAACGGAAAAATTTAGAAACAAAAAAAAAAGTTAATGAAAATTTGTCTTTGAAAGGGCCTGCCTGGGGCCCTCAGAGCTCCGGTTAAAACGGAAAAATTTAGATTAAAAAAAAAATTAATGAAAATTTGTCTTTGAGAGGGCCCGGGCCCTCAGGGTTAAGGGATATACTGTATTTTAAAAATATTTTTTGTAAGGTCTAATAATGGGGCCCACAATAAAGGTTTGGGGGGGGGGGGGCAGCTAAAAAACGTTACGCTACTGTTTAGATCTTATATTAGACAGTTGCAATTCTCCTAATACCCAGATGAAAGTTATGAAAGAGCTAGAGCTGGTTTCTTCACTTCTAGTCAACTAACAAACTTATCTGACAGATAGCAAATATAAAAACACGCTTAACTTTAACCTTAGAGTTTAAAAAAAAAGATTTTTTCACATTTAATTAGCTATCTGTGGTATAAGACAAAGTTTGTGAATTTCTAAAAAAATAAATAAATAAACCCTCGGGCCTTGGTGTAGTGGTAAGCGTACTGGCCATTTGTATCAAGGATCGCGGGTTCGCATCCCGTCCCAGGCGACAAAATTCATTTCAATTCAATAGGATACCAATCAATTGAAATTAATAGGGACGAAAAAGGCCTTAAAACGAATTAAAAAAAAATGAATAAATAAACATTACAACGAACTTTGGGCCTACACTCTTATTTAATCATATGATTAGCTTAACTAGAATTAAAAAGACTCGGAAGTCATAGTCAATTAGCTTATCCGAAGGATAGCTAGTTAATTGGAACTGAAGCAGCCGGCCCTAAGAGATATAAGAATTTTATTTAAATAAAAGTAGTTCACATTTAGGTGAGGGGAATTTTATTTCTTTTTTTTTTTCTTTGAAGGTATGCAGGGTCCAACTATAGACAACGCAGATCCTGCCGGTCTAACCGAGGTTCGAACCATGGCTGATTGGTTCCGAGGTCTCGGTTTCAGCGCACATGCAGTTGGACGATGGGGTCTAGGGTTTAGCCAATATCGTTATGAGCCAATGCAACGTGGGTTCGAGTCACATCTCGGCTTCTACGGCAACCATATAAGTTATTATGACCATCTTTGCGAACTCAAGGTCTGTAATCTTTTATTTCAAATTCATCTTTTAAATATTTATTTAAATTTATGTTTTTTTCAGTATCCAAATAATAAAAAACTCGCCGGTTATGATTTTCGAGAAAATGGCTCCGTTGTTTTGGGTTTCAACTACGAAGGCAAATATACAACCGACATTTTTACAGAAGCTGCTATTCGTGTGATACGTCAACATAAAAGCTCTATATCGCCTCCTATGTTCCTTTATGTGTCTTTCAACGCTCCTCATGCTGGAAATGATGGGAAATATTTGGAGGCGCCCCAAAAATGGATCGACCAATTCAGATATATTCGGGATCCGAATCGAAGAACATATGCAGGTACAAAACGGAGAAAGCGGAAATGAATTTAAAAGTCCTCACGGCACAATTGTTCTGCTTAATTAAGTTTCTAAATTTGATGAAGATAGGGGCAGCCTGGTGGATATTGAGAAGGGTGAATAAATAAATCCAGAGCTGATATTCAGGCAATTTATTCGGATTAAATCCCTCCGCTATAGGTCAACGTTTCGGGGCTCAAACGGCTCCTTCTTCAGGACCATGCGGTGTCGAGAAAATAATTAGCCCTCAATTTTGTCATAAATGAGGGCTAATTATTTTCTCGACTAGTCACGCTAGATTTTTCTAACATGAATAAGGTTTCACTTATCTAGTGTTTAGTATGAATATAGTGTTTTTATTTTGGAAAGAATAAAAATGTAATTATAATTATTTTTAATTTATTCACTTAATATTTCATTTAATTTGAATATTCAAAAATAATATTTTTTCTCTAATATTTTGCATAACATACTTGTCGTCATGCATTCTTTTCTATTTTTTTTTTTTTTTTTTTTTTTTTTTTTTTTAATCTCCAAAAGATTGTTTTTGATCTTTTAAAGACTGTGAGTTGAATACAAAATAACAAGAACTGAATTTTTATTTTTGTTTTTTAATTCCAGCCATGGTCGCAAAATTGGACGATGCAGTAGGACAAATCGTCAACGCCCTTCGCGAAAATTCAATGCTCGATGATACTATTATCGGCTTCCTCTCGGATAATGGGGCTCCTACCATTGGCCAATTTCCTAATTGGGGTTCTAATTGGCCTCTTAAAGGGGTATGCAACTCCGTTTTTATTTTTTATTTTTTCTATTGTCCTAATCATTTATTCACTAAATTAAACTTCTTTTGTTAATTAATTAATCAATTAATAAAAAAGTTATTTACATAATTGTAATTTTAAAATAAACAATTGTATTAATTGATTTGAATGGGGGAGGAAGTATTTATTATTAAAGAATAGAATTATCTAGCAGTAAGTCTTAAGGAGTTTAGAAGGCCCGGATCGATTCCATAACAAAAATAGACCAAATAAAATAGAAAAAAAAAAATCTGGTGGAATTGACCGCAATCACACAACTTTCGGTTATTTAATACAATAAACATCTTTTTAATTCGTTAGTCTCATCAAAAAAATTTAAAGAAAATAAAAATGTATATAGATTTGATGATTCTTAACGCGAGATCAAATTAGTACATAAGTAAGATAATCCCAGAGAAGGCAATGGCTAAGCCGGCTAAGCTTAGGATTACGGAGTCCGAAGTCTCAACATGTCTCGGGTTCGGATCCAGCTTGCCGCAAATAATTCAACCATCCTGCCGAAGTCTCCTCTTAGGGTAGGTAGGGGGATAGCCCCACCGTGGTATCACAAAGGGCCTAATTGGCCTAAGTGTGTTCCCTCTCTGGGAACGGCCACTTCAACCTAACCTAACCTAACCTAAGATAATCCCATAAAAAGATGCGTTTGTTTTTCAGTTAAAGGATACTTTCTGGGAAGGTGGTGTGCGTACTGTGGGACTAATCTGGAGTCGTTCATTAGCTGCCCACCCATGGGTGTACCCATTTATGTTCCATGTCACTGATTGGCTGCCTACCCTCTATGCCGCTGCTGGTATGTACTGTATTATCCACCTCCTAAAAGCTTTCCTTTGTCGCAACTAATAAATAAAAAAAGACTTTCTATTGACTAGAGTGAATTTTTTATAGACGGATATCCATCCCAGCTTGGAGATATCGATGGTCGGGATCATTGGACTACTATCAACCAAAGGATTTATACCCCACCGCGTTCGGAGGTGCTCTACGGCCTTGATAACGACCTCTTTTTGACCGGCTTTCGGAGCAATCGATGGGTTTTCGTCTTTGGTAATTTATTTATTAAAATGTATATTCTCATTTTGCCGTCAAAATTGTTTGAAGCACACTTTTCTCTTGTACTTTTTTTTTTTTAATTTAATTTAAGGTCTTTTTCATCATCGAAGGTTATTTAGATCTCTTCTCTATTTATTTCAATTGGATTGGTATCCAAACGAACCCTTGACCTAGGTTATCAGATGCCAATGCTCTACCTCTGAGGTCTTGTACTTGTACTTCATTGAAAAGATAGGACAAATAATTTCCATGGTAAAAAAATATAAATATTTTTCAATGTTTATAAATTGTTACTTTCTCATACTTATATATGGACCGTTTATTTTGAAAGTGGTGTAAATCCATTTTTTTTTTTTAAATGAGATATCACATAATTTATGCTTAAACTATATATAAATAGCTACTGGTAAATTTCTTAAACAATTCCCATGTTTTCTACAATTGAAAATTGGTCGGTAAATAGATTTTATAATAAACAGATATGTTAACCTTTCATTTTCTCGAAACAATAGAAAATGGACTTACACCACTTTCAAAATAAACGGTCCATATGTATATTCTGTACATACATAGAGAGAAAGTATTGGATTCATCTCAAAAATTCGAGATTTTGATGGATATAGGCCTACTCGCCCCCTGAGTCCGAAAAAGTTTTCCCAACATGGTCTGTTTGTGAACAAAATAACAAAGAACGAAAAGAGCTAGGAGTTTGAAATATTATATTTAACCCCTCTGAGAAGTTTTTTATTTAAAATTATGGCTTTGCTCAGATAAGAAGCATTTAGCCAAAAATAAGCTTTAAATAAAAATCAGCCAAAAAGTACTAGTACTTTACTGATGCACTTTTTCAGTTTTTTAGATTTTCATAAATCAATTATTTTTTAGATTCTCTTTTTGCCCTTGAAATCTTATGAAGACCACACTTTACTCTTGTACTTCATAAGAAAGATAGGAGAAATGGTTGCCATGTTTTCTATGTGTATAAATTTTACAACTTCAAATTCAAATGTACAGTACCATACTGTCGGATACTAAATATATGTAGACACAAATAATCTGGTGGGATTAGCACATAACTCAACTTTATCTTACCTAAGAGAAAGTTGTGTGCTGTACGCCCAGTTACATCATATTTTTCATTTCCCTCATCATTTTTCTTTTTTAATTAAGGTCTTTTTTTGGCATCTATGGGCATTTAGACCATCATAGTTATATTCGATATAGATTTCCTCTTTTAACTTTGAAGAAAAAAAGAGTTGTTGCTAAAACATATCCTTCTCCTCTTAACGATGCAGGATTCCCGGAGTCGAGAGGGTAATTCTCCTTAATTATCTCATTCTCCTTAGTTAGGATAGATTGGATAGGACAGATGGAAAGAGAGTTAAGCAGTTATAAATAAATTAACTGGAACAGAAGTTAAAAATAGGAAATAAAACAACTTTACGGGGGACTAATAGATAGATAGCAAAACTCAGCTTAATTTGAGACAAGAACGTATCCAGAGACTTTATTAAGGGTGGAGAGGGGAGGAGGGATGAAAGTAAATTTTAGATGAGGACTTGACCGAATTTAATGAATTATATACCTCTTGAAAAAAGATTCTTATTCTTACCCTAACCCTTATTTTTCTCTATATACTCTTATTCTTAACTGAATTTTTGTTTTAGATTTAATTACAAATAATATTTAAGTTCCGAGTTAACCGAGCCGGAGCTCGTTTTTTTTTTTATGAAATTGTTAAAAACTAAAAAAAAAGTACATCAGTAGAGTACGAGTACTCGAGGGGCGCAATTTGATTTGTATAAAAGAAATAGGAAAATATTTAAAATTTGAAAGAAATTATAACGAGTCCACTTGCTCCTCAATGGAAATATCAATAAAAACACCTAAATAAGAAATAACAGTCCAGGCAGAGCTTTGATGAATAGCAACATTACTGAGTGGATACTTAAAGGAGACAGTGCCTCATAAGAAAATTTTAATCACGAGTTATATAAGAGTTGGCCAGGCGATGCATAAGCCTTGGCGGCCTGGTGACAATTAAAAATTATTATTTTCAATAAAATTAATTAATAATAATCAGAAATTAGTATTTTAATAATATAATTTAAATAATAGGTATTTTTCTACTAATTGGCCTTTTTGGCCTTATTAAATTAAATACATTGTAATTATGGATATAAAAAATTAAATTTACAAAATTGCGCATTAATTAAAATTTAAATATTCGTAGAGAGATATAAAGCTATGGGTCCAGGGTAAAGAGAGGGAGGATTTGACCAGGAAGCAAGCCCACTAGGCTTTGGACATTATAAAATGTTTAAACGAATTTGAAGAAAATTGGAAAAAACTAAACAAGTACACCAGTAAAGTACTAGTAGTCCAGGGGTGCAATTTGATTTGTATAGAAGAAATAAGAAAATATTTAAAATTTGAAAGATATCGTAGGCGGATGTGATGCTCTTTGTGTCGATGGTTGATGTCTGGCCGTCGCTTGGCTTAATAATATTTTTCCAAATACTTGTACACTATGAGAAGCCATCAGGCTCTATGTACATTTTAATTTAAATAAATAAATAAATATAAATAAAAAGGGAATTTCAAGAAAATTAGAAAAACCTAAAAAAGTACACTAGTAAGCTACTAGTACTCGAGGGGCTCAATTTGATTTTTATAGAAGAAATAATAAAATATTTAAAATTTGATAGAAATTTTCAAAGGGAATTTCAAGAATATCGGAAAAAAAATTAAAAAGTACACCAGTAAAGTACTAGTACTCGACCCCCCTTCGGTAATCGAAAGTTGTGTTCTGTGCTTGTCACACCAGATTTTTTGTGTTGTTTCCGAGTTTCCGAGTTCGGTATATTTTTTTTTTTAACACTCACACTTTTTTCTCATTCACACTCACACTCACACACACATTCACACAGTCTTTTCGGCAACTCAGGCCATATAAGACTTTTTACGATATTCGTTATTGATAAATATACATATATGGGGTCCAGGCATTTCTTATTTAAGCCATTTGGTATCCAATTGGCTTAAATAAAATCATCGGACTGCCTGGGGTCCGAACCCGCGACGTTTGGTATACGAGGTTAGCACGCTAACCTCTACGCCATGCCCTGAGGGCCGGTCCTGAATTCAAGATATAAAATATATAAACATGGGAAAATATTTATATTTTGTTACCATGGCAACTATTTCTCCTATCTTTCCTATGAAGCACAAGAGTAAAGTGTGCTTCAAACAGTTTTGAGGGCAAAACGAGAATATACATTTGAAATAGCATCTAAAAAATAATTGATTTTTGAATTTTAATCAAAATCGTTATAGCGAATTTTGAGAAAATCGAAAAAAACTGAAAAAGTACATCAGTAAAGTACTAGTATTCTTTGGCCGATTTTGATTAAAAGCTTATTTTTCCGGTCCCGGGGGGTGTTTAACTTAAATATAAAATTTCAGCCTCATAGTTCAATTCCTTCATGCTTAAAAGTGAACACAGACACACACACACACAGAGAGAGACAGACAGACAGACAGACAGACAGACAGACCATGTCGCGAAAACCACTTTTTTGGATTCAGGGGACCTCAAAACGTGAAGATCCATCAAAACCTCGACATCGAATTTTTGACATGAATCCAATACCGGTACTTTCTCTCTATATATATTTATATTATAAATATACATAGGTAAGAGTAAGTAATAAATAAAAAGAATATTAAATCATATTTTCTATCCATAACATGGTTAAATATATCATATTTGTCAGAAAATATATATAGGTGATGAAGAGGAATATTATAAAAAGTAGATTTAAAATTTCTTTCTCTAGTATACGGTATGCACAGTATAATGCTATATTAAACATTGGTTCGCTTGAATCATCATCCCTCTGGCATTCTAATTGTATGTTACTAAATCGCAAAGGCCCCATGAGCACGCGGTCAGGCATATGATCAGATTTTATTTTTACTCTTATAAAAGTGGGGAAAAGATATTTTGACCGCCTCCTCACCATGAATACCATGGGAAAAGATTATAGTAATTTTTTTTATAATTTTTGTATTGAAATTTTAAGATTATTTCTTTCTATATATTTTTATATATATTTTTGGGGTGAGTATGGATTGACCCTATACCACGGGAATTGAATTTTTTCATAAATATTTAAAAAAAAAAATTGTTTATGGGCTCGATAAGGGGAAATTTTTTTTTTTTTTAACATTCACACTTTTTTCTCATTCACACTCACACTCACACATACATTCACACAGTCTTTTCGGCAACTTAGGCCATTTAAGACTTTGACGATAACCATTATGAATATATATTATTTGGGGTCCAGGCATTCTTATTTAAGCCATTTGGATACCAAATGGCTTAAATAAAATCATCGGACTGCCTGGGGTCCGAACCCGCGACTTTTGGTATATCAGGTTAGCACGCTAACCTCTACGCCAAACCCCGAGGGCTTCTTTGGTGTTTAGGGATAGGCGGAAACGCCTTTGGGTCCCCAGAGTAGTGCGATTTCTTCTGAGCATATCGCCTGCCGAAAATCATAGTGGCGATAAAGTCCGAAAATTCAAGCATACCAAACGTTTTTAAAACGTCTCCTCTTTTGAGTGCCAAAGTGGCGAAAATATATTTCCATTCTTTGCTATTTACTGGCCTATGCATTTTTTGCCCGGCTATTTAAATGAATATGTTTATAAAACTTTCAAACAATTTTCTCGAATTGTTGAATTTCGCCACTATGATTCTCAGCAGGCGATATATAAGGATTATTCCCACACCAAATTCAAATTTCTCTAGGTTGAAAAACTCTTGAATAACCCAAATTTTATCATTCCAAAATATTGTATATTAATATATAATGTGATTCATAAATTTCCCCGCCGACTCCGCACCGCGGGAATAATCAGGTGAGGACAGAAGAAGAAGAAGTGATTAATAAATTTCCAATTAGTAAATTTATCTGTCAATAAAATAAAAAGTTGAATCTCCTTAAAGGGAAATAAAATATTCTAATCCAAGGATTCGGTCATAACTTGAGGGTATTGTAGACTTAATTGAAAATTTTACGAAGCCTTTTCAGGGAGAGAAAATGTTCCAGGTACGATCTACAAAGGGGCGCTAGATGACCATTTTGGTGCCCTTTGGGCAGCTGACCCCCTTTCTCCTCGTTACAACGTGACGGCGAGTTTGACGTCGCAGGCGGGCAGAGCCGCCCTTGACCTCCAGAGAAGAAACTATTTCCGGGAGACGACGAGTTACGATGCCATAAATACACGGTCACAGGCAAGGACAGTTTGTTTCCTTTTTTTTATTTCTATATAAACATCCGCAATACACCTTAGTTGATTGAATTGCAATTTCGGTTAGAAAATAGAGGAGTGAAGCCAAATTTAAAATTTAAATATCAAGTAAATAGTTCAGAATTTAAAAAATTCAGCGAAATTGATTCACTGCCTGCTAAAGTGATGGGAAAACTTTCTAATAGGCCTATTGAAAAATAAATCACTAACCCCTTTCCCCCTTATGATTTTAATCATTTAAAAGTTTGAATTCGGAATTAAAATATAATAAATCTTTATTATCCGTATTACGCTATTGAATGTGCCACTGCCTCTCCGTCTTTCATATACAAAAGGTTTTGGGCACGGCCCTTAAAAAAATCCTAGAACCGCCACTGACTAGAATTAATTTAGACTTTAATAAAGAGAGACTTATGGCGGGTTGCAAGAAAAACAGTTCTGTAAACATTTAAAAGTCTGTTAGTAAACATCGCTTTGGGCTTTAAAATTATAGGCTGTTCCTAAAGCAACTTTAAAGGAACCGTTAACTATTCCCTACTGTTAAGATATATAGATAGATGCAAAACGATTGGGCCCGCGAAAATGACAGCTTTCTATGTAGTTGGCCAAGTTGGCCGCAAGGGCGCATTGTCAAATTGTATAATTTATAATAGTTCCAAAATTATAAAATGAATAAAAATAGTAATTATATTTGTATTCTTTAAATTTTAATTGTTAATATTAGGTTACAAAACAAAAAATGTTTAAATATTTAAATATCGTAAAATAAAAATAATAACTACGTTGGTAGATCTGGCTGTCAGATGTTAAATTATAAAGAAACTGGGAGTATACTATAACCTCACTTTTTCTCTTCATCGAATGAATATCTATAATAATTAATAATATCGCTTAATACGTTTCAGAAACTAAAGAAAACTCAATTAAATTAATGCATTTATATATTACCTCTCTAGAGTGATAATATAGTCACCAAATTCTTATTTATTTCAATGAAACTAATCAGGTTAGTGGATACTTTATAGTTTTAAGGTCCGAATTTCAGCATTTAGTTTATTGACAGCTTTTACGAACCAATCACCTTTAAATACGTACTTGCAACCCAAAATTATTTAGCGGAAGGTTTAAACGACAAAAGCGTATAACGAACCGTTAAATACGTTCTTGCAACCCGGCATTAGACTACAGTATATATTTGATTTAATACTAACAAAACTAACTTCTAGAAAATGAAAATCGTTTTTGAAAGATGTGTATGTACAACGCGAGCTGAATGGAAGAATAATTTTTTACGAAATGGCGTGACAAGTTGTATATATGAGGGTAGGTGTGCTTGTCTCTTGAACTTTTTAGAGTTTTTCTACGGGTATTTCGAAGGCATTTAATTGCACTTTTTCATCAGCGGCTCACTTTAATGCCAGAAAAAAGTTAAAATTTCGGAGCGAAACGTCAGATTGGCAGGTCTTTGCATAACAACCAGCTTTCACAAGGAATAGATGTCAATGATTTTCTTTTTTAACAATAATATTTTCTGATCGTTGCTGAGACTGATTTGATTACACTGTGAGGCAAAATGAAACTTTTTTTTCGGCCGCGAGATAATTCCTTCAAATTCTTAAGTAAAATGACCTCCTGAATCCAAATATGACCTCTGTTTCCCCCCACCATGTACCGTTTTCGGGGGAGAGCCCCCTACTTATTTCCACCCATTTTCGTTAATTATAGGGCCATGAATCAAATTTGGAGAGATGAAAAGGAATATTTTAGCCTTAACATTTCTTCAGAAGGTCTAGAGAAGAGAAAAGTTAAAAAACATTAACATTTGGATCCAAGGGGGGATGTGGAGGAGGATTTTGTAGCTTAAAATGAAAAAAAATTATTAAAAATGATCGATTTTTTCTGATTTTTTCACAATTTTTTTCACTGGTTTTCTACATATTCCAGCTGACAGACACACCTCACCATTCTTTAAACATCCCTCAACTAAAAAAAAAATATATAGGATAAAGCGGGTGGGGTGTGAGCGATTCCGAAGCCCTTACAAAAAGATGGAAGATTCACAGCTCCTCGCTGCACAGTGGGTCAAATTGGCAAATATGCGGCTATAACTTTAATTTTTTTGGGCTGATCTCCACAAATTTAAAGTTAAATATACGGATTCTTCTATGTCCTTCAATATTTCCATATTTTATCTAAAGGGGTAGAAATTACTTCTTGTCAAAGTTAGAAAAAAATTATATTCTATGAAATATAAAGTTAAGCTTTTGTAAATAAATCAGTTAAAATATGACATATATAAAAACTAAATTTATTTAAAGAAAAATTTACATGGGGTAGACTACTCTTTACTCAAGGGGCAAAATGGCTTTTAAACAAACAGAAATAGAATTAATTTTTATATAAAATTCTAAAAGATTTTAATGAGAAAAACAAATGCAATTTTATTCATTAATTAATTTTTATAATTGAATGTGAATTAATGAATATCTATAAGGGGATGTGTGAGCCGAGGGAGATCGAATTATATCTAAAACTACAAGCAAAGGAAATATATTCATGAAACGAAGGATTTACAGGCTTTTGGCATGTTACGACACAGAAACGTAAGCAAATTAAAAAAAAAAATCATCTGAATTTTTACACTTATAATTAGGGGAGGCGAGTGGAGAAACTGCTTAAGAAAATCAGGCATTCAGACAGTGAAAAAGAAAATTCCACCTCCAAAAATCTTACTTATTACTAGGCTACTGACGAGAGATAAAAGTTTAGGAATTTATATTTTCAATTATTTAATAATAATTTCTTATTAAATATAGGAGAATATAAATTCTCTGTTAGGGGGGTGGAGGGTGAGGAGGGAGGGAAAGAAACCATTGCTTAAATATAAAAAATTTACAAAAAAAATAATTTTTCTATTTTAATTTTCATTTTTAAAGAAAAAAACTATTTTGTTTATTAGAAGGGTTGATTTACACCCTTTCTCACCCTCCCTCTGGGGTACACGAATTCATCATAGAGTTATATTTAAAAAATTGGATAATTTTATCAGTATATTATAAGAGAGAAAAATAAAATACAAAATTACTTTAATTCGTTATGCAAATGAGATGTGAAAATATTCATTACCTTAATAATAAGATGACCAGGTGGGAAGTTTGGTGGATGAATGTCTTATTTGCACAAATCACAACACAATATAAAATAACTAAACACACGCGAGAGAGAGAGAGAGTGGAGCTGAACCGAATGACTCAGGGCTCGACTCACATACAACTGAAAGAGCCTGGCAGTTAGGCAGCAAGCAAGCAGGCTTAGATAAATCGCATTCCTCTCTGAGTGAAAATTATCAAATAAGTTCTCTATTTAAAAAAATTCTATTCACTTGCAAACTAACGGGGTTTTATTCTGTTGGGAATGAATTCGAAATTAAATAATTATTAAAAGACTCATTTCATTTATCCATCCTTAAAACTCCTCCCACAATTAAATAAAATACTTTCTAGTATTATTTTTTGTATTTATTTATTTATTTATTAGGAATATATTCGAAGTGAACGAAGAATCCGTATATAGACCTATAACTAATTTTTTTTTTTAATTTGCTTACGTTTCTGTGTCGTAACATGCCAAAAGCCTGTAAATCCGTTCTTCGTTTCATGAATATATTTCCTTTGTTTGTAGTTTTAGATATAATTCGATCTCCCTCGGCTCACACATCCCCTTATAGATATTCATTAATTCACATTCTATTATAAAAATTAATTAATGAATAAAATTGCATTTGTTTTTCTCATTAAAATCTTTAGAATTTTATATAAAAATTAATTCTATTTCTGTTTGTTTAAAAGCCATTTTGCCCCTTGAGTAAAGAGTAGTCTACCCCATGTAAATTTTTCTTTAAATAAATTTAGTTTTTATAAATGTCATATTTTAACTGATTTATTTACAAAAGCTTAACTTTATATTTCATAGATTATAATTTTTTTCTAACTTTGACAAGAAGTAATTTCTACCCCTTTAGATAAAATATGGAAATATTGAAGGACATAGAAGAATCCGTATATTTAACTTTAAATTTGTAAAGATCAGCCCAAAAAATTTAAAGTTATATCCGCATATTTGCCAATTTGACCAACTGTGCAGCGAGGGGCTGTAAATCTTCCATCTTCTTGTAAGGGCTTCAGAATCGCTTCACACCCCGCCCGCTTTATCCTATATATATTTTTTTAATTGAGGGATGTTTAATGAAGGGTGAATCTAATTTATTTCTAAAACGTGCCAATCAAAATCTTAACTTCGAATTTGTGATAAGATAAATTAAAATTTTGATATTTCCAGGCGACAGTTCACTGCTCCCCACCCGCATCGCCATGTGACCCTTCAGCCGGGTGTCTATATGACATCGAGAGTGACCCCTGCCAGAACAACAATCTGGCAAGTATTTATCCTAATCAGGTTTCCGAGATGGTAAGAAAGATTAAATTCGAGCGTGAGAGAACACTACCAAGGAGAGCAGGTCGTGTGGATATCATCGGAGCGGATCCTTTACGTTTTAACGGAACATGGTCCGCCTGGCTCTGACCAACCTCTTAGCTTGAAGTCATCATCGTTGAGGGAGGGCATCGCCGAAAAAATGCGAAAAAGTTATCGATAAGGGAAGAATGGGCTTTTTTTATTTTTTTGACTGAATAATTAGGTTATTTTATAGTTGAGTAATTTAGAAGACCAAGTGGTTAAGTTGATTTTTTGATTTTAGATAAAAATCTCATTAAAATAATTTAATCTGGGACAGTCTGGCTAAGATAAATAAAGAATGAAAGATAATTTTTTTAGACCAAAAAGATACATGTTTTTTAAATAATGAAGATAATGAAATTTCTAATTTATATGTAATTTGTGAACTTAACCGCAATGGTTTCTGAAATTTATTTCAAAATTTTAATTCTTTTGATGATCAAAAAGTTCATCTTGTACTTTTCTTGTATTTTAATACGTATTTAGCACGATTGACCTAACAATTGTAAGATCGGATTGAGAATTACTCTCATCAAGCATTATTTTAAAAATTGGATAGGTCCTAATATTGAATTAAATTTTTAATTAAATGATCATTTAATTTTGGTCAGTCCCAGTATTTTAATTAAGAATTAAAATTTTAAGAATAAAGAATTTTTTTTTAAATATTAATATAACACTAGGATAAATAAAGAATTGAAATTCAAAGCTAATAAACGAATCCCACAAAAAAGTACGTTAAGAGATGAGTTATGAAAGCGAAAGGAATTTCTTATTTTCTCTTCTTTGGAATGAAGTTATATTAAATATTTAAAACATTTAATTAATTAATCAAGTTGTCTGCTTTTCTCTAACAGGCTTCTCGTGTTTTGCAGAAATTCCATACTCTTACTCTAGTATTCGATAATTTTCTATATTTAATAGAAATTAATTTTAATCCCCCCCCCCTCTCCTTTTTTTGACGATGCCAAGAGTGAGTTCGGATCATGGATTTTTGCCATTTTGGATTCCTATCAATCTAACGTTAGATGTTATTCACTAAGTCAATTAAAGTAATTATATATTGGTAAGAATACGAACTTGCGATAGATGATTCTAATTTAAACCAAACTTTAATTTTTCTTATATTATTTTATCAAAAAAATAAATCTCTTTTTCTACAAGTTTTATTCTTAATAAATTTTTCAAAGTGAATTATTATTGTGTTTATCAAGCTTTTGTGGTTTGAATTATTATTATTATAGGAATTTTTTATTATAGACCACATTTTGTATTAATTATTTATTAAAAATATAAATACTGTACAACGTTTCGACTGCTTATTTTGCAATAGTTGGTATTTTGTAACACTTGGTCAGACTCAGTTCACTTGAGTCGGAGTAAGTGCACAAAATGTGGTCTATAATAATAATGAATTATTATTAATTCGTCTATCTATATTTGAAAAAATTTTAACCCTCTGCTTTTATATTGATCTAACAAGTAAGTATGTCTTTAGTTTGTTGTGTAGAAAATTACCTTTTACTTTGCATTTGATCGTTAACTCCTGATAAAAAAGTGTAAAAAGCGCTTGACGATTTACGGTGTTTTTTATGCAACTGGTTAGGGACATATTTTCAAAAAATTCATACCCAAAAAGTAAAATGAAAAAGAAAATTTTTTCTTTCGAAAAATGATTGTTATAAAAAATTAAGGTCTTTAATTTGATTCACCTATATTAAAAATTCTAAATTAAAAAAGTTTTTAGATTGTAATTTCACTTAAGTCGTATTAATTTAATTTTTTAAATGTGATTATGCATATGTATATATATATTATTAAAAGTACTTTAAGTCAGATTCTGCCAATGATAAACAAAATTTTTGCACAAGAGCTTTTCTTTAAAAATTTTATATTTATTTATTGTTAAGTATTTGAACTAGCACAATTCTGTGCAAATCTCACTGTACAAATATAAAATATTATTATGATTTCATATTTATATTAAAGACCTAGTCCTTTTAAATTAGCTTCAGATTAATTAAAAAAAAAAAAAAACATCTCAACAGTCATTGATACCAAATGTAATCCTTATATACTAAGATACACAAGATCATGTGTGATCTATTGATGTTCTCAAACAGTTGATAGTAAATAAATAACTAGATATGAGTATAGAACTTACCATTTACTTTTTCTCCTCTGCTTTTGTTATATTTTCTCTCTTGAATGTAATAGACGATGAGGTCAGATGAAATGAATAAAAAAATATTTTCATCTTCAAGTAGAATTCGATTTCAGAATGTCGGGACTCTTGAGATCCTTAGAATGAAAAAAGAGATATTAGAAAAAAAATAATAAACAATATTATTTTAAAATTAATTTAAAAAAAAATGAATCTACGTTTTCAAAATAACTTTTTGATCAACATAAAAATATCCTATCAAAATTCAAGGGTTTTTGATAAAAAGTGCCATTCCCGTTTATCTGATTTATAATTTAAATGAGACTAATTAGTTAATATTGTCAGGCATTTTAAAAGAGCAAATCACGCAAAAATGTTCGTATTTGTTATTATATAAGAATTAAGGGGTTACTGGTTTCTTTATTAATGCTGACAAAGTGAAGGGAAGTCTACATTAGGCAAAAATTTGCTTACATAATACATGAATAGACCTCAAAAGCATAGAATTAGAAAGTTCATTGTAATAATTTTCTCCGACGATGACTTTTAAAGAAAATCGAAACGTCAAAAGTTAGATTAATTTAAAAGGAGATTGGGTCAGAAAAATAACAAAACGTTTGCAGCCAAATTTTCTTTTATTTTGATTTTTGCCCTCAGGGTTGACGTTTCGGCCTGAGTTCTAGGCCATCTTCAGAGCCGGAAAAAACATACAGTCAGTTTCAATATTAACCACCAACTCTAGAGAATAGAGCCGTGAAGTTGGACAACCAGAGCGCTTAGCTGCCGTAATTGTTGTCTCAAAAAATAAATCTTTCCACTGTAATATTAAAAAAAACGTTTATTTATTTATTTTCTAAGCACTGGTTGCTTTCACGGCTTTATTCTATAGAGAAGAGGTTAATATTGAAACTGTACGTTTTGCTGTGAGCAGGTCACATGCTGAATGTTGTCGCTGTTTTTAAAAATATCCCCACATTTGATTATTGCCAGCCAAGTCTGAAGATGGCCTAGACCTAAGACCGAAACGTCAGCCCTGATGGCGAAAATCTAATAATAAGCAATCTAATATAAGCATTGTTTTCTGACTCCATCACCATTAAGGCTACAGCCACGGTTCTTCAACAATTGAATATTTTAGAAAAAATTTGATTGCATTTCCTTACAACCTCTCAAAACTATCCCACATTATCAAAACTCAAATAATCTAGTATAGTTGTGATATGGTGTCTTGTAGCCTTTAAATTTTTTTACCTATTTACTCATCTATCGAAAAATTTCCAGTCTTTCTTTTCATCCCAAAAATAATAATAAAGTACTAGGAGAAAATGAAATTGCCATACCAGGTACGAAAAATATTTTTTCTTATGATAAAATGGAGAATCTGTTTTTTTTTTCTTCAATCTAAATACTGTATTTATTATTCTTTTCAATATCAAATAAAAAAATCTGGTGTGACTGGCGCACAGCACACAACTTTCTCTTACCCTTCGGTAAGAGAAAGTTGCGCACTGTGCTGGTCACACCAGATTTTTTGTGTCGAGATATATTTAGTTTCCGATAGCACCTTAGTTTCAAACTTGCATTTTAAATGTTGACTGCTTCAAATAAACTATGGTTATTTTTCAAAATTTTAATCTCATATTTGGACATTTTATACACAATATAGAATCGTAAATAAATACAAAATTTCATAAGAATTGGAAAAAAAAATTTTAAATGCCTAAAAAGTTCTAAAGGGGACCCCCTTTTGAATCGAAATTAACATACAAATCCCTATAGGAAATTAACATTAGGCCTATGCGAAGATAAGGTGGAAAGGGAATTTAAAAAGAGTAGAGACAGACGATAATGTTTGCAAGTGAGAGAGAGACATATATGTTTTCTTTGAAACAATTAAAGACACAAATAAATTTAAAAAAAATGGGAATTTAAATAATAATTGATTTTTAATCTAATAAAAAGAAAAAGATTTAAATTCCGTTACCATGGCAACCATTTCTATCTTTCCTATGAAGAACAAGAGTAAAGTGGTCTTCAGAAGATTTCAACGGCAAAATGAGAATATACATTTTAAAGAGCATCTAAAAAATAATTGATTTTTGAATTTAAAAAAAAATCCTTGGAGGGAATTTTGAGAAAATCGAAAAAAACTGAAAAAGTACATCAGTAAAGTACTAGTACTTTTTGGCCGATTTTGTTCAAAAGCTTATTTTGAGCGTGTGGGAAGGTACCTAAGTTAAATATAAAATTTCAATCCGGTAGCTCAATTCCTTCATGCTAAAAATCTGTCCACACATACAGACACACGCACACACGCACACACGCACACACACACACACACACACACACACACACACACACACACAAGACCAATTTGCGGGACCCACTTTTTTGGACTCAGGGGACCTCAAAACATGTATATCCATCAAAATCTCGACATCGAATTTTTGACATGATCGCAATACTTTCTCTCCTATATATTTCATATATAGGCTAAGAGAAAGTAAAAAAGAGAAATGTATTTAGGGGGAGTTTTATTTTCGCTTTGATGTCTCAGAGTCTCCATTTATCGGCTGTTACTGGCTTTCATAAAGACCTCGAGACATTTAAATAAAGGGTAATGTTTAATTTTGGGCGCGATTTATTGAGTCATTTAATTTTATAGGGGTGAAACAGGCACATAAATTTAATTGCAATTCACATTTAATAAAAAATAAAAATAAAATTTGATATCATTTGCTTTAAAAAAAAAAAAATTCTTCGTCACGTTTCATATTCCCCATCTTGATTTGACTGTTAAAAATTAAGAAATAAAAAAAAAATATTCTTTAATGATAAAGATAGAGAAGGTATTGAAAAAATTTATTAACATTATTATTATTATTATATAACATATCACTTTTTTGTAGAAAAAAAAATAAGAAATTATTTATATAATGAAAAAGAGATACGAAAAATAAAATAAAAACATGCTGTAATTGACATTATTATTAATATTGATATCATCATTATTTGTGCATTTGTTAGTGTCATTTTTATTGACATTCTAAAAATACATACTTAAAATAATAATAATTTCATTTTCATTATAGATATTTTCAAATCATCAAAAATAATATTTATATGTTTTTTATTATTATTATTTGTTAGAATGAGTAAAAATAGTTTAATTTTTTTTTTTTTTTCAAATTTACATATTTTATATATTTCTATATTTTTATAATATTAACCATCCATCAAAGGTAAGGCTGCCTGTATGTAAACATTTTTTTATACATACTGATACTGCAGGGTGAAAAGGTTTTCAAAGTACCTGTAAAACCCGAACTCGCGTAATCCTTACTCTATAGAGCTTAGAATTCAATAATTATTTGTAATCAATAAATAGAGACTAAAAAGCATTGAGTGGAGAGTTGAGTGAAATTCGTGAAAATTTGCAATAAAGCACAATGGTTTAAAAGGATTTGAGGAAGGGGTAAGGGGGGGGGGGGTATGGGAGGAAGATATCTCAATAAGCATTTAGTTTTTTTTTCTCTTATTTTTAAAAATGTTTAAAAAGTATGTATTAACTACAAATCAAATTGTGATTTTTGTTTTAACCCTGAAACGACGGAATTAAATGGCAAAATGAGATTTCTTTTTATGTATGTATTTATTTACAAACATGATCTTGGATTACCCAGCAAAATGATGCTTACTTTTTTTAATTTTAAACTTGTAAGTCAAAATATTTTATCTTTAAATATCATAATTATTAGATTAAAAAAAATTTGTAATTAATATGTCAGTATGATGGGTTTGGAATAAAATCGTGAAAAATATTTAGAAGCACTAAATTAATTTTCCATTTTCTAAAAAAAAAGTTAACTGAGGAAAATTTGAAATTCCCTGAGAATTTCGGGACAATAATTGATTTAAAAAATTCGAAAAAAGGAGAGAGAATTTTTGTTCTTTGGTAGGGACAGCGACGAAACCAGGGAAGAGCTTAAAACTCCTCCCCAGGCAGTAGCGTAACTAGGTAGGGGTGAAGGAGGCACTCGCTCCCCCCTCCCGCCCAGACGCATCCAGCCTTTAGCGCCTCTCGATACCGACATAACCCGACTCTTTCTTTTTTAAATATCCTCCTCCCCCATACAAAAAAAATATTTTTAAAATACTGCCCGGAGGGGCCCAGACCCTCTCAAAGCAAATTTTCATAATTTTTTTTAACCAAATTATTTCCGTTTTAGATTTTTTTTTTTTTTTAGTAAATTTTCGTAACTCAAATCACTTTTTTTTTTGTATATGAGTTTCATTAAAAAATTTCGGGGGGGGGGGGGGCTCCTTATATACGCCCTTGTAAAGAGAGTCAGATTTCGGAATACGGTTTTGGTCTCGAATTGGGAAAACCTCCTCAAAAAAAACCTGAAAAATTTGGCTTTTTTTTATTTGTTTAAGGTCTTTTTCGGCATCTGAGGTCATTTAGACCCCGTCCCTATTTATTTCAATTGATTGGTATCCAATTCAATTGAGATAAATTCTTCGCCTGGGACGGGATGCGAACCCTTGACCTTTGGCACCAGAAGCTGATACTCTACCTCTGAGCCATAGCTCAATGGCAAATTTGGCTTTACAAATTATAAATTTCAATTCATCATTTTGCAAGGTTGTGATTGTTTTTTAAGACATTAGAAATGCCTAATTCTGTATTTACACTATTTTAAAGCGTGAATTCTACCTTAAACTATTTCTATAGAATGCATATAAATCAATTTACATTTGAAAATTAAAATACAATGTTTATACCTGAGGAACTGTCATTTTTAAATCCGTCCAGTATTTTTACTTTTTTTTTTATAAACATCAATATCATCATTTATCTAGAAATTGGGCCGCCTTCCCAGGGTTAAATTCAGTTAATTATTTTTATAATCATTTTATTTTTTTTTTTTATAACTTATCTAAAATTATCAATTTGTTAACTTATAAGAACTTTAGAAAAGTTTTTGTTGTAAACTGTTTTCAACATTATAAATTTCTTTCATTTCATATCAAATTTAACATATTAATTTGTTCTATTTATTTTAAATTTTAAAGCTATAAATTATTGCTAAAATATTTTTTTTTTAATCTATTAATATTATTTGTGATATATATATATATATATATATAAAATAAAAGTTTATAATTTAACGCTCGATTAAAAAATAAATGTTGGTTCATTATTTTTGCTAATCACATTCTGTGAGCATACGCAGGAGATTTTCATTCTAAAAAATTCGCAAATGCATTTTGAGTAAGAAGGCCTTTTTAGATCAAGATAGAAAATATAGCTGAATGATAAACATTTTTTGCGAGGAATTCACAGTCATACTTTTAAAGTTTAGTAAGCCTATATTTTATAAAGAAAATAATTAAAATAATAATTTTGAATAACCCAGAAAATTAGTATAAATTTAAAATCCGTGAAGTCTTGAAAAAATTTGTCAGAAATTTAAAAAGTTAATGATACTCTGGGGCTCAGGTAAAAACGGAAAAATTTCGATTAAATAAAAATTTTTTATGAAAATTGGTCTTTGAGACCGGGCCCCTCAGAGTTCAGATATATCCGGTATTATATATATCCCCCCCCCCCCCATGCAAAATTAATGAATTTAATAAAAATAAGAGAGTGGCTGAATGGTCAGAGAGATAATAAATTTATTCTGTTTTCTTTCTTTTTTTTTTTACTTCTGAAAAATTTATGTGTATTTATATATTTCAAAGTGAAAGGAACGCCTGCTCATGTTGTAACCAAACAGACAGCTTTGCGGAGCGAGTTGCCTATATGCAAGGCGAATTTCTTTGTTAGAGCTTAAAGAAATTCTTCTTTTAGTAAGGGGTGTCACAAATTTTTTTAAACAAGTAATAATAGCCTACTAGTCTACTTACAAGTCAAAAATATTCTCTTAAAAGTGGATATTTATTATGTTCGGATATTAGTAGTTCGCACAATATATATTCTATCTGCATGATCCGCAATATAAAAGTTCTCGAGAAACAAATTGGCCATTGGGTTGCTTAACTTCCAGCAAGAAAAATAGGAACAAATTAATTTATCTTATTGTGACTTTTATCAATAAAATAATCAGACATATAGGCCTATAATCAATAAATAATTTGGAAAACATCATTCAGCTAAATTTCAAATCTTTTACATTTTCTTACTAACAATAAGCAAATTAGTAAAAAATATATACTCGAGCGTTTTTTTTTAGTTTTATAGAATAATGTTGAAAATATTCTGCCTAATAAGAGGCTGAAAATTAACCGAGGGGCCACAGGGTGCGGATCCTGTCGAGTAAGGAGTGTACAAAGTCAATTCGCAAGTGTCTGCAGTTATATAACTCTTATATAATATAATAAATAGACCATATTATATATATTTTTATACATATACTCATATATATATATATATATATATAACTAACGAAGTGTATGATATTGATTTGTGGAGTTTGGCTGAGTTTGTAAAAATATTTTTTTCATTCAAATAAAGAATAATTCAACAGATAAATTCAGAAGATATAATATAAAAAATTCTCTTTCTAAATCATATATTTGTTTTTCATTTAAAGTATGGAAGCTTAACATTTTAAATTAATTAATAAAAAAAACCCAATTTAGTAGAAAATTTAGTCTTAATAGTATTTTGCCTATTCCATATCTGTATCTGATTTAATCCTTTCATTTGAATTCATCCTCTGAAACGACTCATCGAATATTGATGAAATTTTTTAGTCGAAATAGATCCTAAAGGGATATTAAAATTTGGATTAAATGAAGGGCCGTACTTATTAGAAACCCACAGCTACGAGGGACCAATATTTCTTCACCGTATAACTGACTTTATGAAACATTGTATTTATTGTAGTTAGTAACATATTTTATATTATCAATAACTATTATAAATGTCTTTTATTAAGTTTGTTCTGAATTGAAATGTGAAAAACAAACCCTTTGGAATCTCTAGCCAAAAAAAAGTATTCTAGAATAAAAAATCTAAATAAATTTTTCTTTTATATTTTGATTTATACAACAACCAAATGGTGCAGGCATACTCTCTGTTTCGCTCTATATTTGGATGTGTTGATAGGGGTTATACATAGAATTTTGACTTTTCGATACTTTTTGGGTATTTAAGAATCACTTTTTAAGTAAATTACAAAAATTTAATTATTTTTTTTATTAATTATATTCGAATCACCGTTTCTTAGATAATTAAACAAATTTAAAAAAATATGTATCCCCTTCCCCTCCCCCGAGGTCGAGAGGTTAGAGATGTTGACAAGTGTCAATAGGGATAAGAAAATTAGTAATCTATCTCAAACCAGGTCATCATTTCAGTCAAAAAATTTAATAAAAAAAATAAATTAAAAATATTTTGTCTTATTAATATGTATCGAAATTTTAACCTGGGATCTGTGTTTTTACTTAAGAGGAAATATTGATAATCTAAAGGGCAAGAGAGGAGGGTACTGACCCGAGACAATCCGTTACCAAATGGTATAAATAAACATATCTGGACCTCCCAAAATATATCGTTAATTAATTTAAGTATCTTTTATATGCGGAAAAGAATAAAAAACAAAAGTAGAAATTTCAAATATTTCTTGATGCCACTGTTCCTCTGACTTAATCAAAATGCATAGATATCTATATAAAAATAAAAAAGCAAAAGTGTTGGTGGGGTTGTGGGATCCCCGACAGGAACGAAGTTCTTCACGCCTTTTCTTCAACTCCGAATATAATTTAATATAGAAAGAGATAGAGAAAATGTGAATTCTCTAGTGGGAGGTAGGCGTGGCATCGTCCAGGCTTCGGCTAGCCTCGCCTTCCTCCGCCGGCGCTCGGGCGCTCTAACGCATTTTTGTTACTCCTGCTTTTTGTTACGTGGCGTTTTCTGCAAATTCACCCAACCGTAAGCCGCGTAAAAGAACTTCGTTCCAAAAAATCGCCTGCTTTTATTGTGATCCATAGACTCAGTATACACTTCACTAGCAAAATATACCGTATATATTTATATGTATAATATATATTAATATTTATATATATATATGTTTATTTAAGAAGGGTATTAACGTGTGAAATATATATCTGTCAGAATATTAAATATTATTTGTTTACAAATCTTCCCGGATGCCCGATAGAAAATAATATTTATGCTAATCACGTGATAGCATTTGGTCCACAGGGTTCGACTTGATTCACTCAAAGTGTCTCTAGAATTTTTGTTCGTTTATTTTCTTTAATTATTTATTTATTATTTCTTGATGTGGACGTTTGAGATTTTTTTTAAATATTATTTATATTTTTCTCTTCTAAACCAAATGTCCATTTTACAGTCTGTTTGCAATCATTTGACATAAAACCTTGATAAAATTTTTTATATTAATACTATTTATTTATAATAAATATGAAAAGCTAATACGCTATTAATTAGTATGATTTAATAATAAATATCATTCATAATTATAACAGACAAGCTTTAAATAAAATCATTTTCCCTATAAAATATTGCAAACATTCTGTGTTATTTATTCACATGTTATATAAATACATTATACAGGGTGTTTAAAGTATAATTCAATTTGATATAATTTATATATAATTGTACTGTACGTTAGAGTTAAGAAAAAATATAGAATTTTAAAGCCTATTCAATGAAGTTGTAATATCTTAAATGAAAATGGAAAAAAAATTGATAAATTCAGTATTTGAAGAATGTATGAGGGCAGAGACAACCTAGAAAAAATGCTCTAATTATTAATGATATCAGTCGGAGACGTTTCGGTGTATTTATTATGCACTATCTTCAGTCCATTAATAAATAGACGGAAACGTCTTAGGCTGATTGGTAAATCATTCAGATCATTTTTTCTTGGCTGCCTCTGCCTCCACACATCCTACACTATAGATATACAGTCAAAATTTGGATCTCAATCCAGTATTCATCAAGAAAAGATAAGTTTTTTTTTTAACTCATAATAAAAAAAATGACTAGGGAAGAGAACGAGAATCCATAGGTTTTTTTTTTTTAATCCCTTTCGGATACAGAGGCCATTTAAGGGTGTTTATTTTAATATATTTTTAAAATACATAATATCGATGGCTATCGGGGGGCGTTCCAGACGCAGATTGCTCGAGGTCACCAATTCCGAGCTTTCTCAATTCAGTATTCATCCAAGCGCGGCACTTGGCATCACTTAACCGCTACGATTGTTGAGACTGTTACTCTTCTCAAATCAAAAGAAATAAACAACAATACAAATTGACAGATAATTTACAAAAATGCCCACGGGGCTTGGAGTAGTTGATAGCGTGCCTACCTTCTATACCGAACGTCGCGGGTTCGGACCCCAGGCAGTCCGATAATTTTATTTAAGGCATTTGGATACCAAATGACCTAAATAAAAATGCCTGGACCCCACAATAGATATATTTATTTCAACGGTTATCGTAAAAGTCTTAAATGGCCTAAGTTGCCGAAAAGACCGTGTGAATGTGAGTGTGAATGAGAAAAAAGTGTGAATGTTTTTTTATATAAAAAAAAAAAAAAAAAAAAAAAAAAAATTTACAAAAATAAAGCTAAGGTCAAGCAGAATCGTAGCCAGGGAGAATATGGGGTCCAAATCCATTAAGGCCAATATTGTTCCATAATAATAGGATTGTCAATAAAGATACAAAGTAATAATAAAAACAGTATAGATATGAGATCAAGAAATAAAGAAAGTCGCCAGCTAAAAGGATCACTTATATGTTGAAAGACCTACAAATCATATGGAAAGTTCAAAACTTAATTTATCAATAATTTTTACAAAACACAAAAACAAACAAACAAACAAAGTCAAAGTAACTACAGCTGTCGTTAACAATGTCCAAAAAAAAAGGGGGGGGGGCATCGCTAGTGCTCAGAAGTGTCTGAAGAAGGGCTCAGAGGTTTCAATTTGTTTTGTGTTAATTGGACCGTTGGAGCCAATAATAAACACTATAAGAATTCAGTAAACTTTGTTATCAATTTACACTATAGATTTTGATTTTCAATTTTTTTTTTTAACTGAAAATTTTCTTTTTAAAATAGTAGGCTATCGGAAGTCGAATACATTTTTTTTTTAAGTAGAAGAGCAACAAAAAATTTTCGTGAGTCCATTTCCGTCTATTCACTTTTTTCAAAATTTTCTTTTATTCGAGTTCTTCATTTCTCGGCCAATATATAATAATTTAATATTTCTAAGAAATATCATTCCACAATTCTCAATTTCTCTCCCTAAATTATTAGTTGAAATTAATTTATCAGACAAGTTTAATTAACTCATAAAATATAATTATAATGAAACAAATAAAAAAATAATATTGTTTTCGAATAGGCTTATCTTTTTTCTGTTATCATGTTTGATGATTTATTTCTCCTAGTAAACACCCTGTAAATATGTATATATATCATTGATATATAGTAAAAATCTATAGGCAAAGGCAGGCATTTGATTTGTTTGCAGTCACTGCGCCGCCCCCTCGATAAGGCAAGCATTTTGGGGGGATGGCTTTGTCCCTTTTCTTTTTTTCGGGAATGGGTATACACTAGCTGCCCATTGAAGACGAGGCAGCCATCACGAGCAGAGAAAGAAGGGACCAAAGGGCCGAACATGGGGGTGAAGTTCCCCTGGGGCTCGGCGCCCGGTTGCATGCGTCCGCGTCGTCGCACGATTGCAGACAGCCGTGCACGTATCTGTAAAATGGTCGTCGACGTTTCTCAACAAAAGAATCATCTCTATATATCTACAAGTAGTTATATTATTATATAAATATATATAATTTCTTGAGTGTCCGGTTGTCTTTTCATTCATCTCATTTATTTTATATAGGAATAAGAAATATTTTCTTGAAAATTGTCCGAAAGGTTGAAACGATTTCTTGGTTAAATAAAAAAAATCCATTTAAATTAATTTTATAATCAAATGACGTTGATCAGACTTCATTAAATCCAATTGCAGATATGAGGGATCATTTAATCTTCTTTCTATTTTATTATTTCCAGTTTAATCTAGTCCAAAACAGATGTCCTAAATAATAACGAATGTTTTTAATGCATTTTTTTAGTTTCAAATTTTAATTTCTCTAAAACATTTAAGGTTTTAAACTTTCAGTGAAAACGAAATTACACCAATTCCAATAAATAAGCAATGGTGGAGCAAATGCAAACACAATGAGAATGAGGAGATAATCACACAAATATTGTGTAAATAGACAGTTATTGATCCATATAATAAAAAAAAGACAAATTTTTAAGAATTCTTAAGTTCACAGATGAATCCGAATCTACCGAATAGGGAAATGTTTTTTAAGCGCCACTACAGATGGTATTTGAAACCGAAGTCATTAATAAATAAAAACTCCAAATATAATTGGATAATATCCATTTGAGTGATCGTTATTTTTTTTAGAAGTCAAATAGGCCTACTTGATTGCTGCAGAATAAATAGTCGAAACTTTGTACAGTATTTATATATTTTTAATAAATAATTAATACAAAATGTGGTCTATATTTAAAAATTCTAATTTTTTTTTTTTTTTTTTTTCAAATTTATAGCAGGTACCCGAAGATCTTTTCCATTCCATTAAAAAATAATGTATGCAAAATTTGGAATCATTTGTAAAACAGGATCACTTGGCCCATCGCCTTTGAACTTTAAAAATTTTCCAAATTTTCTTAAAACTAAACTTTCCCATTGTTTTCGTCTACAATGGACTAAATTAATTTCACAATCCAATAAAACTAGGAATTTATTATTTAGAATCTTTTATTCATTAAAATTATCTTAAATATTACATAATAAATTAATAGAACTAATAAGAGATTCTTAATAACCCTCTCTTCCTCAATTCTAATTATGCTTAAAGCATTTGAATTTAACATGTCATAGAGGTCATTTAAACTATCTTTAAATTCTTGTTCCATAGGAACCTTGGTCCATAGCACAGTGGTAGAGTATCCGCCTCTTGTGCTATGCGTCTAAATAATATCCCGTGGGCTAATTAGGATAGAATAAAGAAATACGCCTTGAATTCTGATTCTAAAGAGTGAGATATCATCTGTCAAAGTTCCTCGGGGAGATATTATTTTCGGTGTCAGATGACATTTTGAAATAGTTTAAATAAGTCGTTCCCTAACTGTTAGCCGCAGCTCTGCTACAGGGTGGTACGGGTTGGGAACCGCTGATCTAGACGTTTCGGATATTTTCTTGCTTTGGGTCGACCTATCTTTGTCTTCTTTCTCTCATTTATTTATTTATTTTATTTAACATTAATTACTAAATCAAAGTTTGGAAGTATATTAAGAGGTTCAGATTTCGTGTTTGAGAAATTGTTTAAGATTTCTCATCTGAGGGTGAAATTGTATTTTCCCTACTATAATAGGCTAGCCCAAGGCGACATATTATCTCCCAAAAAAAGAGCATGAGAAGAATTATAAGTATCAATTTCAAGGACTGTTCCAATTTTAAAAACATTCACGTTAAAAGAAGAGAGGTTGGAAACGAAGACCAGAATATTTTGTTACCAAAACAAATAAACCTGTACCCACCACATAAGCTATTTTCTCCGCCAAGATTATATTAAAGTTACGAAGGTAAATATCACATTTTAATCAAGTATTGTATTATTTTTTGATCTGTTAAACAATAGAAAAAAAAAACATGTTTGTTGACTTATAGAAATGAAGTAAATGCTTGTAATGTAATTCGTGGGCTCATTCACACACGCAGAGTCACCAGGTGTGAAAGACTGCTCTATAATATTATTATTAAGTTTTTTTTTATTTTTATAAAAACTTTTATATTATTAATATTTTATATTAAAAAGAGATACCAAAAAGAAAAACATTCAAAGTGGATTAAATTTATTTTCGTTTCAAACTTGAAAAAAAATATATATAGACCTATAGGGTAAGAGAAAGTAAAAACAATTACAGAAAACCATCTAAGGGCAAACAAAAATAACAAGATATTAGAGTGAGGTGGATAGCTGAGTAGATATTGTAGTAAGGAAGAAAAAAGAGCGATTGCAGCTAAGTTTATTTCGTTTATTTAGCGCTTCAAGCCGACGTTTCGGTCAGATATATATAATAGAAATAAACTTATATAATACAAAATACATACAAATATAATACAAAATAATACCTCTTTTGTATTATATAAGTTTATTTCTAAGAGAGCTCGTGTCAATCTAAACTTGACTCGCATAGCCTGTTGGTCCTTATAAAATGGCAAAATATACTTTACACAATTGTGCCATTCGACATTTTGAGGAATTTTGTTGACACACTTCAGGTTGTTATATATTATATATTTTTATTTTTTATTCATATACCTTGTATGTAACTTGTACTTTTTTAATTTATCATTAATTTCACTATAATTGTCAATTGTGTGCATGTGATGTAAGAAAACAAAATTTCATTTTTAAACTGTAAACTCACTCGCTCCTTTCTGTTATTGATTGTAGCCCTGAAGATGGTCGTATATCTGACCGAAACGTCGGCTTGAAGCGCTAAATAAACGAAATAAACTTAGCTGCAATCGCTCTTTTTTCTTCCTTACTATAACAAGATATTCTTGAATTTTTATTTATCAATTTTTGTCTGCTTGGGTTTAAGATTCAGACAGAACAATATTTAATTAAATTATCGTCTAATTATGGATAAATAAATAATACGAGGTTAAGTTTCAAGAGGATGATAATTTAATTAAATTTAAAAATGTTTCAACTATTATTATGGGATTTTTTTTAATTATAAACCACATTTTTCTATTACGTATTTATTAAAAATATATAAATATTGTACAACGTTTCAACTGCATATTTTGCAGTCGTTTTCAAGTATTGTGCACTTGCTTCGACTCAAGTGAACTGTGCACAGCACTTGAAAACGTCAGCAGAATAAGCAGTTGGAACGTTGTGAGATTTTTTACACAAAATGGTATAGGACTTTGAACCAAAATTCTAATTAAAATTTAAAACTAAAATAATATTGTTCTTAATACATATAATCCAGGGAATTCACCGTTGACACTAGTTGAAATAAGTTTTATTAAAGCTTTTCTAGTTTGTATTACTATTATTATGGGAGTTTTTAATTATAGATCACATTTTGTATTAATTATTTATTAAAAATATAAAAACTGTACAACATTTCGACTGCTTATTCTGCTGTCGTTTTCAAGTAGCCTACTGTGCACAGTTCACTTGAGTCGGAGCAAGTGCAGAGTACTTGAAAACGACTATTCTGCAGTTGAAACGTTATACAGTATTTATATTGTTAATAAATAATTAATACAAAATGTGGTCTATAATAAAAACTTCCATAATAATAATAATACAAACCACAAAAGCTTTAATAAAAACATGTTTCAACTTGTGCCAACGGTGAATTCTTTGGATTACGAGAAATTAAAAACAATATTATTTTAGTTTTAAATTTTAATTAGAATTTTGCTTCAAATGGCATTTGATGTTAAAAACTCATTGAAACATTATTCATAGTCCAAGGCACTAGAAAAAAATTTTACTAATAATTAATTAATCAATAAGCAAAGTTCAAAATGGGCCTAGGACGAGAAAGATAATAAGAGAAATCAGAAAAAGAATTTAAAAATTTAAAGTGGCTAGTTAAAAAGAGGCTTAAGGAAAAAAATGGCATCACTATCTGTATCTTGGAAACTGTTCAATTCAATTTTGATACCCCTAACAAACTGCTCTTTTGAGAATAGCAAAAAATAGCCTCGAGGGCCGCGGAGCTCGAGTTTGACATGCTTGGTCTATACAATATATTGAGCCATTTATGACCTTTATTATTATAATAAGTCATTTTTTCTCTCTTATGGTTTTCTGATCGATAAGACTTGATGTATTTATTACTGTACACACAGGAAACAAATGACCAGAGAAGGGTGTTCTAAAAATAGACTGGTATTTTAGGAAACGCCCTTTGTGAAGAGGTTTTAATACCTTTTGTATGATTTGGTTTATCAGGTGAAAAATAAATTTAACGAAATATGGATCGGCAAAAGAATTTAAATATTTCCAATTTTTTTTCTCAGTTAAAATTTAGTCTTTAAAGTTAATCTTAAGTTTGTGCAGAATTTGATTTTGTTAAAGGGTCGCAGAGGCCTAAGGATGTAATAAAAAAATTTATTTCTTTTTATCGACGATTTTTCGGGTAGCTAATTAGGACTGGTAAGTTGTTTATACATGTATAAAGACAGGGCCTCAGTCAGAGGGGGCAGGAGGAGGGGATAAATCCCCGAGGCCCGGGCAGCCTTGTATAGACCTACAGATGGCATATATGGGTATTTATATGTATAATATTAGTAATGATAATAAATAATGAAGTATTATTTTTATAGTATTTCTAATGTCTTATGTTCCTAAAGTTTTTATTGGCCAAAGTTGATGAAACGTCGGTGATAAGAAGAAATAAATTTTTTATTTCATCCTTGACAGTCTGAACCCTATCTATTATTTAAACATCAACAACAAACACAAAAAGAAACTATTTTATTTTGGTTTTATTATTGATCTCTTTCTTTTGATATTTTGTAAAATTGATCAGTTGAATAGAATGAGAATTTTTTTGTGGGAGATTAGCTTATATTTAAATAAAGGTTGTTTTTCGACAATTAGGGCCTAAATAAAATTCATTTAGGCCTATTAATTATTAAATTTATATTTAAATATTTATTTTCACGGGAATCCCGGAGGAAATCAGATGAAAAATAAAAAACAAGATGTTTTATTTACACTTGTCAGGCATTTCTTTAAGGTTAATAAGAAAGATGAGCCTATTAATTTTTAAGAGTTGTTTAAAAAATTTATTTTACTAGCATTAGTAGTAAATTAACTTTAAATTTAGGCAACCACTATAAAAATTAACTTTTTATTAACAGTGCTTAATCTGGTTATCTGGTCTCCAAATTAAATAATTTACTACTATATATTGATATACACCAATTAATGGACTGAGGATGCTTTGTAATAAACAGACCGAAACGTCTCCGGCTGGTTGGTAAAGCATTCAGAAAATTTTCTTTTTTGGTTGCCTCTGCGACTATATCTTCTTTAATTAACATACACAGTCACAATTTATATCTAAAAAATCAATTTTTTAAATATTCAGAAATTATCTAGACAACTAAATACTGTATGAGAAAGTAAAAATAGATTATTTTAAATTTAACTTAAATTTCATTTGAACTGATCTATACTATAGGCCTACTTGTACTTCGAATATACGAAACAACGATTAGTGGGCAAGTGAAGAACAAATTAATCTAAATCTGTATTTTTCTACTTGAAATGCTCAAAAGGCATTTTCATGAGCAACAGGGGAACAAGAGAAAACCAGAATCTAGTACTATCTTAAAAAAGGTCAAATAAATTTTCAATTCAAAGTCGTAGAGCTGGAGAAACTTTCAAAAAGAAAATGAGATGAAATGATTAAGTAAATGACAGTGTATAGTTAATTTTTTTTAGTGTTATTTTCTTATTTTCTTAAAAAAAATAAATAAATAAGAATAATAAGAACGCAACCTCTTTACCATCATCATCCAGTGAACACTCTTAAATTAGAAAATGCGAAACGCAACTATGTGTCATTCAATTCCAACAATTTAGAGCTTGTTATTTTTTTTGTCAGCTCGTTTGGGGTGTGTTTTGCTTTGCATACTTGTGTTGTGAGTTCATGTTTCTCACAGAGATAGGGTGATTAGATGGAGTCTAATTACTCACCTGTCGTCGAAGACGAGCCATCCGCAGTGCGACATTCGGATGATCTCTGTGTCGGTTGTGAGAGTTCCTGAGTCGAGAGCGCAGCCACGGATTGTCACGCTTTCCTTTGTGTCGGCTGAAAATAAAACAAACACATTCATCTTTTTGTTAATAACTAAGTGGCTTATTTAATAATGAGGAGACTATAGCAATCAAAGCATTTTGAACAACAATGTCGACGTTTCTGCCGATTCTTCTGGTTGTTTGCTTAGAGGGGCTTTTGGCAGCTCCTGACATAGGTGCGAACATTCGTCAGTTGACATGACTTCTCTATGCATATTCGCACCTATGTTAGGAGCTCTCAAAAGCCCCTCTAAGATCGAGACAAACAAAACACATGTTCTGATAATGGCCGGAAGAATGGGCCGAAACGTCAACATTGTTGTTCAATATACTATGACTACCTTGGTCTCCTCATTATTAATTATTCAATCAGCCACTACTTCTTGCAATTAATTATTTATTTAATTTATTTAAAATTAACGCTTATTAATAAAATGGTAACAAAATATAAATATTTTTTCATGTTTATAAATTTTACATCTTGAATTTTAATATATCGGCGGAAACTAAATAATATACGTAGGCACAAAAAATCTGGTGTGATAAGCATAGAACACAATTTTCAATTACCGAAGCTAAGAGAAAGTTGTATGCTGTAGGATCAGTCACATGAGATTTTTGACGATTACAATTCTTTCGACGCTTTCAGTAGAAAAGTGTATAACTCCACTTTTTTCGAAAATCATTTTTTTGTATTTTTTTGTTGAAAAATATCATATTCCTTATCCCCTGAACTGGGTAAGAGCGTAATTCAAATTTTTCAGTTCGAAAAGGTGCCGCACAAACAGTGGTTCTAACAATGAATGACAATGAAATGTTTTTTTGGCTCTCCTGAAAAATAAACAAAAATGGAGTTAGGCACTTTACTAATTAGATATTCGATATTTCCTATAAAACCACTTTATATGTTAGCTTCTAACAAATACTCCCTCAAATAATCTTTCCTACATATATTTTTAACACTCTATATAAATAATAATCCAAAATAAATTTATTCAAAAAATTAATTATATAACTTATACAAATTTCTGTACTGTGCTGTCAGTTTTAAATATAAATAATATATTTTTATTATGAATGTCTAATTAACGTGTTAAAGCAACTCATTAATATTATAATTTTTTATACGATAATTTTAGAATCAATTTTATCATCTTTATTTTTCCAGTTTTTTTACTTAAATCCGAGCAGATTGCAGAATGAATAATTAAATAAAAGTGTTTTATTTAACGGTTCATTTAACGCTTTCGGTTAGTATGGAGTTTGCTTTTTTTACACTCATACAGAGTTACAGATACGTTCAAATATTTAACACAAAGAGCATCTCAAAGTATCGTTTAATATTTATTAAAATATTAGAGAAAGGACCTCGTCGCCCCTCTTTGTAGGACGATCTCGTTAAAGAGTTATCTGCCCAGTGTCCTTGTTAATAGCGAAAACTTTAACGATTTATGGATTATTCAAATTACCTAGATAGAGATACACTTTAATTATGCAAAGGTCCAAAGCCTGGATCTCTGTCATGACTAAGTTAATTTTCATTTCTTAATAGAGACAAATTATGATTTAGAATGTGTGTTCACTAAATCAGAACAACAGGTCCAAGTTCACCCTGTTAAATTTATACCCTTTAAGAGATATATGATTTATAGAGAAGAATGTTTCAAGGTTGATCAAGGAAAAAATAACTCGAAAAAAATATGTATTAAAAAAAGCTTGTGGAAGTTGAAAAGTAGAATCAATCCTATTTTGTTTATAAATGTAATTAACATAAAATATTGAAATTACTCCTATTTATCCTTCCCCTCCCCCGAGATTAGAGATGTTGACAAATATCAATATTGATAATCTAAAAGCCAAGGGGAGTTGGTTCGAATGCCAAGCAGTTCGATGAATTTATTTCAATCATTTGAATACTAATGGTATGAATAAATATACTTGGACCCCTAATATATCGTAATTAAATAATGAGTATCAATAAAGTCAAAGTGGCCCAAGAAGCCGAAAAGACAAAAGAAAAATCCTATTTTTAAAGCTTTCCCTAGGACCGGGCACAGTTGCGTCTTTTGCCCACCATAGCGCAATGCATAGCTGTAGAGCATTAAATTTGCTAAGATTTAGTACATAAAACGAATTTGTAGACTAAATATTAACCGAGTTACGGCTGGTTAGGCAAATATTCTCGAAATTTAAAATATTTTCTAAATTTGACCGGCCGTATCTTGATTAATATTTGGTCTACAAATTCGTTTTATGTATCAAATTTTAGTAAAGGTAAGAGAAAGTTGTGTGATGTGCGACCAGTCACACCAGATTTTTTAAGCATAAATTGTTAAAAGGTTTTATATTTTTTTCCATATTGGATAATATTAATATTCCTGCAATAAGATAAATGAAATGCTAATGAAATCGCAAAATGTTTTGGCAAATGTTCACTCGACCATTTGAAAATTAAAGCCATTTATTTTATTCTTTCTATAAAGATATATTGCCAATAAATTGCAATCAAGTTTAAATTTCAAATTAAATTTAGACCAATTAACATAGTTTATTACCATCTGTTGATTTTGAAAAGCTATTAAAGAAGAAATTAAATTCTAATAGATAAAAAAATTATCTACAGTATATGTATATATAATTATTATTATACTAAAAGATCAAAGAGGAAACAAATTTAATCCAACTCAATGAATTTTTAATGTTTCAAAGTAAATTTGGAAAAAAATAATAATTCCTATCTATTAATATCGATTTAACCAACTTCGCTTTCTTAATTAAATCCATAGTTAAATTTTGTTTTAAACTTGGAAAAGTTTAAGTTAAAATTAATCATTTCCAATAAAGAAAATTAACTAAAAGAATAATTAAGGTCTTAAAGATGGGCTTAAGAATAAATGGTGCTTTTAAAGAAGTTTTTAAAGTTTTAGAATTTTAAAAAATTTTTAAGCTTTTGCTATATAAAGGAAAATGTGCACTAGGGTGTCCCTTATTTTTCGATTTTTATTTTTTTTTTGGTTATACCCTCTAATTTTTTTACTTATATTATAAAACACTCGTAAATAAAATTTGACCCCATTTGGAGTTCATTTACCTCCCCCGACCGTCTTGGGCGGGATTTTGAAAATTTTTATTTTTTTGCGTATACGTTCTCATTTTGTTTATTATATTAAAAAATACCCACAAATCAAATTTTACGTCAATCGGAGTTCATTTAGCCCCCCCGACCCCCTGTGAAAAAATTTCGAAATTTTTTTTTTCACGGATAGGTTATAATTTTGTTGATTCTATTAAAAAACACTCACAAAATAAATTTTACATCATTGAAAGTTCATTAACTACCCCTAACCCCCTTGAAACATGCCCAGTAAGGTGAGAGAGTATTGGCACGCTCCCGCGGCGACTTCCTATCTTTAATATGCAATTATTTAATTTTGTTGAAATAATTTGATTAGAAAATAATAAAACAAGAAATTAAATACCAATATTTACTTAAAAGTACTAAAAAGTAATAAATTTTATTGATATTTCCTTTTTTTTTTTACAGTCGGGATAAAAATGCCTCCTTTCTGCTCCAGCTCACAACGTTGAAGGAATGGCTTTTGGTCTCCCTCAACGATTATTATGAAAGTTTTCTATTAGCATTACAGCCCTTTCAGCTCTATCATTCACAGCTTTTAGAGAAAGAACTGGTCTTTTGACTTCTAAATCTGCCACGAGTGAGGATTCTCTTCAAAAAGTCGTTCTACCTTCAATGGAGAATATCTTTTTACGAAATCCTATAGACTTTTCTTCTTTAAATTAATTACCATCTTCGTTTTTGTTTGGACGTCAACTTCACCATCCAAAAGAGATATAATGATCACTTCGCTAGTTAAATTATATTAGGGAAAAATTTTCTTAAGGCTGCTTTAAAAATGATCGGAACCTTTCGTAATCTTGTAATGCTTTCAGAAAGCTAAAATCTTGAAAACTTGCCTTTACTACCGAAATACATTGAATCCATAGCGTAACATAAGTCGTTGTCATAAAGAAACAGATATCTGGTAGTCCTTGTTTGTCTGGGTTGCTCAATCTAACCCTAAATTTCCTCCAAATATAATTTAACTGAAGAAGAGGTCTTTTTCTTTACTGGGTATATCGCTTTTGGATGATAAAATTGACAAACAAAAACGAAGATAAATAAGAAATTATACATATAATATATAAGATATTATATACATCACGTGATTCTGAATGATCTCAAATAACCGAATAACCTGCTGTGGTCCAGCGGTTAGGGCACACTGAATATAAATCAGTGGATTCGTGGTTCTACTCCGGGCGGCACCCTATCGTTTGTTGGATATTTGAATTAATAAATATTAAATGGTAAAAACGAAGATGGTAATTAATTTAAAGAAGAAAAGTCGAGAGGATTTTGTAAAAAGATATTCTCCATTGAAGGTAGAACGACACTCTTTTTGAAGAGAATCCTCTCTCGTGGCAGATTTAGAAGTCAAAAGACCAGTTCTTTCTCTAAAAGCTGTGAATGATAGAGCTGAAAGGGCTGTAATGCTAATAGAAAACTTTCATAATAATCGTTGAGGGAGACCAAAAGCCATTCCTTCAACGTTGTGAGCTGGAGCAGAAAGGAGGCATTTTTATCCCGACTGTAAAAAAAAAGGAAATATCAATAAAATTTATTACTTTTTAGTACTTTTAAGTAAATATTGGTATTTAATTTCTTGTTTTATTATTTTCTAATCAAATTATTTCAACAAAATTAAATAATTGCATATTAAAGATAGGAAGTCGCCGCGGGAGCGCGCCAATACTCTCTCACCTTACTGGGCATGTTTCAAGGGGGTTAGGGGGTAGTTAATGAACTTTCAATGATGTAAAATTTATTTTGTGAGTGTTTTTTAATAGAATCAACAAAATTATAACCTATCCGTGAAAAAAAAAATTTCGAAATTTTTTCACAGGGGGGTCGGGGGGGCTAAATGAACTCCGATTGACGTAAAATTTGATTTGTGGGTATTTTTTAATATAATAAACAAAATGAGAACGTATACGCAAAAAAATAAAAATTTTCAAAATCCCGCCCAAGACGGTCGGGGGAGGTAAATGAACTCCAAATGGGGTCAAATTTTATTTACGAGTGTTTTATAATATAAGTAAAAAAATTAGAGGGTATAACCAAAAAAAAAATAAAAATCGAAAAATAAGGGACACCCTAATGTGCACGCTTATAGAAATTATAAAAAATAAATACAACACGCTCCCCTAATAAATTCTTTAAATAATGAAATTTTCATCAAAAAATTTTCCTATTAAGTATCATTATAATTCATAATTGAATAAATATGCTCAGGGGCCAAGGGCGGATACAGGGGAGGTAAAGGGGTAATTACCCCCCCCCCCCCCGAGATTTAAAAAAAACAAACTTTTTTTTTAAATTTATTTTTAATGTAAAATTTAAAAAATCAATACTTAAAAATTAGATTTGTATTAAATACAAATCAAATTTTTACGGACGGGGGAAAAATTTTGTTTACGGACGGGAAAAAATTTTTGGTTCCGCAAAAGAGGGAATGTTCCGCGGGCGGCAAAAACTTGTGTCCAGAAAACTTTGGTTCCGCGAAAAAAAAATTTTTTTCACAGAAAAATTTTTGTGATCAGCCCCCCCCCCCGAAAAAAATTTCTATATACGCCCCTGTTGTTATATTCTGGCAAACAAGTACAGAATGAGCCTTTAAATTACTGAAACTAAGAAAAAATAGTGTGCTGTGCGACAATCACACCAGATTACCCCCCCCCTCCCCGAGAAACACCCCTGGATCCGCCCTTGTCAGGGGGCCTTGTGGGTTACGAGCTCGAGCTACCCGAGCTGAGACTGTCAGTCCTTCTGTTCTTTACATGTCTGTCCCTTCTAAATTTTCAACAGACGTCAGACCGCGCGACGGGCCGGTCTGTTCTATTTCTTCCGGTCGCAAAAAAACCTATTCCACCGACCCCGCAATGCCGGAATAAGGCCAGGAAAGTAGAAGAAGAAGAAGATAATTGAATAAATGTCTCTTGAAAAAAATATATTTAATTAAAAATTTTTTAGTCTCTTACAAGTGCTTTAAAAATGATAAATAAATAAGAGAGCTTGTTGAGACAAGAGGCCTTTTGAGTAAAAAACTTGCTCGACGATGAAATAAAGATAACTCAAATTAGCCAAATGAATCTTTTGTCTAATAAGATTCATACGAAAAAAGTTTCACTTTAATAAATCTTAAAAAAAATTCTTTCTTCAAACATATTAATTAATGCAATTTTGTCGGTGGGGGAGGTTTTTTTTTTTTTTTTTTTTTTTATTTATTTAAGGTTTTTTTCGGCATCTATGGCCATTTAGATCCTGTCCCTATTTATTTAAATTGATTGAAGCCAAATAACTATAAATACATGTTTGTCGCATGGAACGGGATGCGAACCAGGTGGGTTGGAAGATTCAATTTGCAGGAGGGCCTCTCTGGGGGATTAAAGTTTTTTAAATAATATCTTGAACTACTAGCATCGTTAAGGTAATTTGACTTGAAGTAAAATAAATGTAAAAATATATTTTAGACAAAAAATAATAATTTCTTTAGATGTCTAGTTTTTAAAACTTTCATTTTTTCTCGGGGGGGGGGGGGGGCAGTTGCCGCCCCCTCTCCCTTTAATCCGTCCCTGACATTAATAGAATGAAAATAATAATATAGTTGAGCTCAGAGCTTGTATCGTAAAAATCGCCAGTCGATATAATGAAAGATAGGGCCCTATCTGGGGGTTTTAGAAAAATATTCCGAAGTTAATTACAGGTTATTTGGGGGGTATTCTTGGATGTTAAATTTTCGACCTCGAGAACCTTGTGCTAACTTGGAAGGGGAGGGATGCAAAAACCTCAAAGATTTTGGAATTTCAGTTTTTAGTTTATATTTGGTAAACTAAGGGTATTTTGTTCACCATAGTCCAATGCAGAGAGACAATTGTTCAGTGTTTGTCACACCAGTTTTTTTGTGCCAACACATACTCGTATTTAGTTTCCTCTGATACGTATATTAAAATTCAAGATGTAATCTTTCTTCTTCTCATTTAAATACTATTATTTTCCATAAATCGCCTGATGAGAATCATAGTTATCAAGTCCGAAAATTCAATTTTTGAGTAAAGCCTACGAAACGTTGTTAACGATATTTTGCACTTTTATAGAGTACGTTATGGAGAGTCTAAAAAAAAATACTAGAGTCTGCCTAAATGCACTAATTCCGCCCTATTATACCAACATATATGATAACTAATTTAATTCATTCAGGCCCAGTGCTAGAAATTTTTAATGGAGGGGATTAGAAAATTTGTGTAAGTGAAGTATTGTCCTCAATAATTGAAATACCCCATATCCTTTATTGGCATTGAGACGTTGTCTTTCTAAATTATGTTTTAAGACTCTGTAGTGTAGTAGATTAACTCTTCTTTGAAGTTTATTCGTTTGCATTGGTGGGGGAGGAGGGGGGGGGGGGATTATCCTCTAAATAGCCTCAGTAGTGCCAACTTTATTTATAGAAGAAAATTCAATTTCCATAGTAAATAAATTTGTTTGCATATTCATAGAGCACGGATTTTATTATTTTCATTTTAATATTATAAAACTATAGTATTTAAAAAACATTGCATATAGAATTTTTTTATATTTAATGACTAGACATTAATATAAAATCAGTTCCTGTTTTAGGGCGAGTGTTTAAGACAGAGGATGAAAAAAAACTTTGCTAAAGAGGTATTTGAACTTTATGTATTTGATGTAATGTAAGTGGTGGCTGTTTCAGATAGATGAAAGTTGATGAAAGGAGATGCAGCTAGGAGATAAACCTCTGATAAAAAATTATTTTTCGGGATGTATCAGTATTGTTTGAATTATAAAATTTATTTTATGATCCACACGAATAACCAAGATCATATAAGACCATATTAGAGATGTCACCCTTAACATGGATAAAATATAATAAATTTAAACAAATTAATAATAATCATATTCTACTGGACTTACCATAGACTCCGGCCAGTTTGATGCAGGCAGTGGCCGGGAATACGCCGTTTCGGTGTTTTCGTCCTCCCATGCAAGGTGAGTGCAGGAGGGCAGCTGTATAATTGTTGTGGAAGGGATCGTCGCAGGCTGGATTGTCGCCATTCACCGAAACGCATTTGAAGCAGTCGATGCCGGAGGCTGCAATCAAACAAATTTTATTTTAGACTCAATCAAAAATTTAAAGCCTATTAAAAAACTTTTTTTTTTAAATAAAATTATTTAGTATATGTGAGTTTTAACAAAGTTTTAAATGAAAGAAATATTGAATTTCTAACTCGATATATTTCGGGCTATTAACCCATCTTCAGGAGTACATGTGACTGAGTGAATAAAAGAATAGATGCAACAAAGCAGGCTTGGGTAGGAGTGGGGGAGAAGTTGGGGAAATTTGTGAATGTTTGCTTGAGACTAGGGTTGCCTATGGAGGGGGGTTGCCTCTTCTAGGATCTAGGAAGAACTTTAATTTGCTGGGTCAACTGCCTTTGACTGGCTTACACAATAGCATTTACTTTAACTCATTACATTAAAAAATATTATTTTTTTTAAAAAAAGATAAAGAAAATTAAAAATAAACATTGAAAAATTTTTTTGAAAAATTTTTTTTTTTAACTAACATAAAATTCAATTGAAAATTGAATATAGCTAGAAAAATATTTTTAGTCGATAGTTTTGGTTGGTTTTCTCCATATTACTTTACTTAAATACATATTATCGTTTAACAGTTGATTAATTAAAAGGCTTTTCAAATACTCTTTTATGAATTAGGCGGTTAATATTTAGTAAAAAAATTAAATTAACAAAAGTTTTGCCTTTGAATGTATTCTTGTTATAAATAGATTAGTTACTATTTTAAATTTTAATTTAAATATTAATGAAGGTGAAAATCAAGAAGCGTGTATCCAAAATAACAAGGATAACCTCGCAATAAGTAATCGAGTTCCATTTTGGATTAAAAATAGGACTAGGATTAAATATGAGAAAGAGTATAATGGAAAAATCTATATTCATGAAAAATATATTTTAGTCTCTTTTATTTTATAACTTACAAAATGAATAAATATAATGTATGCCACATTACATAAAATATGAAAATAAAAATATAATTTTTATTAATATTTTATTTCCTTCTACTTATTTGAATATAAATTATATGAGAAAAAAGATTCTTGGTTAGCACCTGAATGAGCATTTCATTTATATGTAGCTATACCACAATAAAAAATTATTGTACATTATAAAAATAATGTAAAAAAGCTGATAAAATTTCACTGTAATAAATGAGATATCATAGAACCTATACGAGATAGCGAGAACTACCACTCAAAGGCGAGGAGGGTAATATGGAATAGTCGGGTACTTGTCAAATGTCCACCAGAGTCCTCGCCTTAGTGTGGTAGTTATCTCTATCTCGCCATAGCAGTTGGTTTTTTTTTTCAGAGGAAGAATTATTTTTTAGCCATCTTTTTTATTTTCTCCTAACTATATATGTTAAAATATAGAGAGAAAGTATTGGATTCATGTCAAAAATTCGATGTCGAGATTTTTATGGATATACACGTTTTGAGGTTTTTTTTAAAGTACATTTAGACGCCGGTCCTACACCCCCTTAATGCAAACATGTTTACATTATCAAGACATGTGCATGTGGTAAGAAAAAAAAACATAAAATAAACACTTTGTACAAAACAGTTGAAGGAAAAAAATCAAAAGCTCGAGTTCAAATCTCTAGAGGTAAAATTTTGTTTAGTTTTTCCCATGATTATAGAAGGTATTAAATTTACACATAATTTTTAACATGGAGAAGCTCCATCTCCTTCCCAGTGGCGTCATTTGGGGGGGGGGGGGCAAATGCCCTCTGGGCTCTGATTTTTATAAAATTTTATATTATTCTAATTAAAATACTCCAAAATACATCTACGACTATACAAACTGTACAAAATTAAACAATTAATTAAATTAAATATGTTTTGGCCAAATTTGAGTACCTATTTGTAAGTAAATTTTAAGAAAAAAAAATGTTTGCCCCCCCAAGAAAAAAATTTGCCCCCCCCCCCAAGAAAAAGTTGAAATGATGCCACTGCTCCTTCCCCCTCTTAAAAATAGTACGAATTAAGCTGGAAATACGAATTATATGAGGATTTAAGTGTCCTTGAGAATAAAAATAATACGAATTACCGAGAGGACTGAAATGCATTGTTTTTAAACCAATTATTGGGATTTTCTCTGGGGACCGGTAAGTTTGTTTGTTTGTTTTTTTTTTTTTTTGAATGGGTGCATAAGGTCCGAAGACCTATAATGACCAGTGGTCACATGCAGTCAGGAAGAAAATAAAAACAAAAGGAGAAGCATAGAAAGGGGAACTCAACTGCGGGAACTGAGAAGATGCCTGTTGAGATTAGACTTGAAAGTCTGAAGATTGAAGGTTTTGGGGAAGATAGACGCAGGGAGCTTGTTCCAAACACGGGAGTTCATGGGGACAAAGGAAGAATGAAATTTACTAGTTCTGTTAGTCGTGATCTGAACAGCTTATTAGAGTTATATATTATAAGTTGGTACGAATTATCGGGATTTCATTCGATTAATATCAAACAAGTATTATTTAAAGTAGGAACCAACCGAATATTCGGTTTCGGTTACGGTTTCGGCTAGTTTCGGCCAAAAATCCTGGTTTCGGCCAAAAATCCTGGTTTCGGCCGTAGTTTCGGTTTCGGCCAAAAAGTAGCCGAAACTTTGGGCCGGCCGAAACCTGAGTCTGAAAAAGATGGGATGAGACTCCCATGCAAAAAAAAAGGTCAAATGATTTTAAAAAGCGGAAAAGGTGTGGTAAAAATTTAGTCTCCCTAAAAAAAGGTAAAATGATTTTTACGGGAGGGGAAAAAAATTTTCCGCAGGGCGGAAAATATTTCAAAAAACAAAAAAGGTAAAATGATATTAATTTTTTATAGGAAATACAAGTTTCGGTTACGGTTTCGGCCGAAACTAAGATTGAGGCCGAATATTCGGTTTCGGTTGAAAATCTTGTTTCGGTCGGACCGTAATTTAAAGAATATCAAGTCATTAAGATGTAAGTGTTTTCGAAAATGAGGAAGAAAAAAACCGACTACAAATGCATGTAAAGTGGGGACAATGAGAGCCACAAAAAATATTTATTAAAAAAGAAATACAAAATTAAACAAGATTGAAAAACACTGTAATATGAAAAAATTTCCCTCTCATTTATATTTTAATAGAGATATTAAAAGTCTAATTAATTTAAAAATTTTAAGGCCAAGAAGAGATTTCATTATCGTCAAATATGAAAATGGATTCGATCACAGTTCTTTTATGTAAAGTTCATTAACTGTGTACAAATATTGATCTAATAAAGAGCTAAGCTATTAGGTGAACAATTATTTACCATCGTTATTAAGAAACACAAGCTAAATTCAATGGTTCCTTTTTAAATCTAATTTTCAATGTTGATTACATTTATTTATTAGTTTAATTATTATTTAACCTTTAAGGCTATTACTTTGATGATAAATAAAAAGTAATGTCAAAAGAGTATTAAAAGCATAATCAATGCGTTTATTTATTTTAATATTTGAAAAATTTTAATGACTTATTGGATAAACTAATATTAATTATTCATATATGTATTTTTTTTTTCTTTATTATTATCACCATAATCATCTTTTTTTTTATTTAATAAAAATAAATTTCCATTTATTTTGGATCCCTTGGACTCTCTATAGTAAAAAACTTTTAATTTTAAGATGAAAATGATATTATTTATTTTAATGATTTTTATGATGCATTTAATTTGTGAAAAAATCTCAGTTAATGCATTATAAAAAAAAAGAAGCGTAACTTAATGCATTTACATACACTGAAAGATATTTAAAAATAAAATATATATAGACTAGCAGGGTATATAGGAATAATAATAGCAATATGTCTTTTACTATAAATCAACAAAATCGTCAATTTTAAAATTTAAAAATCCACTAGGCTATCGATTATATAAAAAAATTTTAAATAAAAAAAAATCATAAAAAATTTAAAAAATTTTAGGGTGCATCAGTTCTATAAGATAAGCTTCTATAAGCTAAGTGACTATGACTTTCAAGCCTTTTAGTTCTACTTAAGCATAGGCGCCGGAACTGGGGGGGGGGGGCAAGGGTGCATTGCCCCCCTGGCATCCTATAGGGGGGGGGGGTAGAGGGGGAGAAAAATTTCTTCTTTTATTTCAATTATTTTTAAAAATGATATATTTTTACTTTTGAAAAATAAAATCTTCTAAATTAAAAAAAATTAAAAGAGTAAGAAATTCATTTTTTCCAAATTTTTTCCAAAATATTTTTGATAAAATCACTAGCAAATTTTTTAAAATTTTAATTTTATTAAAATTGTGATTTTATTTAAAATTTTTAAAGTTTTATAGTAGATTTGTTTTTGTTTTATACTATTTGAACATATTAAATTATTTTAATTTTCTAAAAAAAAATTTTTCCCCCACCCTGATTCAAATTCGTTCCGGCGCCCCTGTACTTAAGTTAATCATATGATTAAATATGAGCCCAAGTCATAGTTGGCTAGCTAACAATTGTAAGACCCAAAGTACGGTATAAGCCTTAACTAATGCCCAATTGCACCGCCCAATTTAAGTATGACTTAAAAATAAGTATCAACAACCTGGCAACGTTGTAAATTTTAGTGATACTAGCCGACGCGGCTTCGGCGGGCTTCGCGCCTAGCCGGGGGCTTCGCCCCCTGGACCCCCCGACAGCTGGCTCGGGCCCGCCTGCGGCGGACCCTCGCCTTTGCTTCTTACTAATGAAAAGAAAAGAATTACTACCTATTCCAATCCAGAGCCTGCTTGAGGATTTGTTTACATTCATGGAATACACAAATGAAAAGAATACATAAATATTTCTCTATACATTTCCTATGGGAGAAATCGTAACTTTAAAAATTAATAACTCAAAAAGTTATGGGAATTTCGGGATGCAAATAATTTTCCTGTAATCCCGAGAAGGTCCTCTTTATGCATAAAAAATTTCATTTCAAAATTCCAACGGGAAGTTGCCTAAATAGAGCGTGACAGACAGACAGACAGACGGACAGACAGACAGACGGACATTAGTGAATTATATATATAGATTCTGGTGATTTATTTTTAATTTAATAATTTTTTCTTTTTAATAATCATAAACTAAATTAAATACATATTGTTTATAAATATTAATTTCAGAAAAATGAGAAAATGGGAAACAAAATATTAATTTTCATGATTTTTTATTAATTAATAACAATTTTATATAATTTTTTTTTATTTTTTTTTTTGAGTATCGCGCTCTGTATAAGCAAAATACCAATACAGAAAGAGTAAAGACACAAAGTTTGTATAACGAGCTGCCACTCTATAACAGTGTTTTTTAGTCTGTGGGTCGCGCCTCCTAGGGGAGTGGCGAAGCCTCAATCGGGGAGTAGGAGGCGAAAGGAAAAAGGCAAAGTTCTATACTACAATAAAAACACACTTTCAGAAAAAAGGAAATACGTACCAAAATAAAGAAAATCATATAATTTACATAGTCTTTTGATTTGCAAACTTTTTGTCTGTCTATGGACCAAGGGGACGCCAGAATTTTTCAACTTGTAAATTTAAAAAGTTTGAAAAACACTGCTCTACTAATATAAGACTGCAAAATTTCGTTCCAAAATTCCAACGGGAAGTTGGTCAGACGGACGAATGGGCGGACAGACCCACAGCTAATATACTCGTATATAACTGTTATAATATAGATCATCCTCGAAAATGTAGTTCATATTGTTCATGTTTTTTATAAGAAAAATCTAAATCGAATCAAAAAAATGTATTATTATTAGTTAATTAATATTATATTATCAATATTGTTTTTTGGCTTAAGTCATTGCTAAGCCCCCGAAATCGAGGGCTTAAATATTTGGGGGTTAAGTATAAAATTTAACACACTTTCATTGTCATCCGTTGCTAACCACGCTCGTTGCTAAGATCACACGTTCTCTGATTGAAAATAATATCATGTTTCAAAACCCAAATGGCGTGAATAAAGATGCCAGGACCCCCAAATATATATCTTTTAATGAATAACAGTACCATTTAAGTCTTATATTATTAAATAAAAAATAAATCAGCAGAATATTACTAAAATTTACAACGTTGCCAGGTTGTTGATACTTATTTTTAAGTCATACTTAAATTGGGCGGTGAAATTGGGCATTAGATACCAAATGACTTGAATAAGAATGTCTGGACCTCAAATATATATAGTATATTCAATTTACGGTTATCGTATTTAATATAATCAGGGGCGTCGGAACGAATTTGAATCAGGGGGGCAAAAGTTTTTTTTTTAGAAAATTAAAATAATTTAATATGTTCAAATAGTATAAAACAAAAACAAATCTACTATTTTTTTTTTTAAAGGTCTTTTTCGGCATCTAAAGGTGCGTACACATCTGCGCTCTGCTCCGCTCGCGAGCAGTTCGCGGCTCTCGTGTTCTTTGCTCTTCCCATGTTTGTTGAAATTATTTATTTTGACGAACCTGCCGCAATCCAAAGAAAAGCCACGATTTAAATTATTATTAATTTTTTTTTTAATTTAAGCGCTCTATTAATTCATATATTATGTTTTGAAATGGTACAGGTGTCTACATTTCACTTTTGACTAGTTTAAATAGAAGGTGGTCTCTATATTTTTGACTCATTCAAAAAACATGTTTTAAAATCAAATTAAATTTTATTGTATTATCTTGAATAATTTTTACTTTCTCTTACCTATGTATATATGTAATATATATATAGAGAGAAGTATTGGATTCATGTCAAAAATTCGATGTCGAGATTTTGATGGATCTTCACGTTTTGAGGTCCCCTGAATCCAAAAAAAGTGGTTTTCGCGACATGGTCTGTCTGTGTGTGGGTGTGTGGGTGGGGTGTGTGGGTGGGTGTGTGTGTGGGTGGGTGTGTGTGTGTGTTCAATTTTAAGCATGAAGGAATTGAGCTAGGAGGTTGAAATTTTATATTTAAGTTAAACACCCCCCGGGACCGGAAAAATAAGCTTTTAATCAAAAATCGGCCAAAGAGTACTAGTACTTTACTGATGTACTTTTTCAGTTTTTTTTTCGATTTTCTCAAAATTCGCTCTAACGATTTTGATTAAAATTCAAAAAATCAATTATTTTTTAGATGCTCTTTCAAATGTATATTCTCGTTTTGCCCTCAAAATTGTTTGAAGACCACTTTACTCTTGCACTCCATAGGAAAGATAGGAGAAATGGTTGCCATGGTAACAAAATATAAATATTTTCCCATACTTATAAATTTTACATCTGAATTCAAATATTCCCTACTGCCGGGAACTAAATCTATGTCGACACAAAAAATCTGGTGTGACAAGCACAGTACACAACTTTCGATTACCGAAGGTAAGAGAAAGTTGTGTGCTGTGCGCCAGTCACACCAGATTTTTTCGTTAAGCTTTTATAATTAGTTTTTCATTTAGATATATTTAATATATAAACAATCGATTTTGTTAAAATTGCAACCTACCATTATTTATTTTAATATTTTGAGGTGACTCGCCCTGTATTTATACTATTTGAAGGAAATAAATATTTTTAATTTTAATATAAAATGTTTTTAGAAATTAGAAATACAAGAGGATCTAAATAAAATATTTTGGAAAAAAAGGAATTTTTTACTCTTAATTTTTAACTTTTCCCATCCGGTTGATGGGTAGGTTGGGCAGGTAAAGTTAATGTAATCGTAAAAAAATCGAAATTTTTCTGAAGCTGCCAAAATGCGTTTTGAGGTCCCCTGAATCCACTTTAAGAAGTTTTTGGAATGATGTCTGTCGTGTGTGTGAGTGTGTGTGTGTCTGGTAATTTTTTTCGTCAACGAAAACTCATAAACTATTTGTCTCAATTGTTTTGAAAGTTTGCGCCCATATAACTGCGGGAATAGAGGCCAAGAACTGAAAAGCTTTTTGGTAGAAATCGGACCATTAGGGAGGGGGCTTCTAGGGGGGAGTACAAATATTTTTTTCTTACATAACCTATAATTTATTTTATATGGACCGTTTATTTTGAAAGTGGTGTAAGTCCATTTTCTATTGTTTCG
>JAKCPI010009226.1:0-53099 GCA_023213315.1 Euborellia annulipes | reverse complement strand
CTATTTGTAAAAAAAAAAAATTAAAAATAACTTAATATTTAATAAAGTTTTTATTTGCTCTTTTTTTGCATCGCAGTGTATGTGAAATCGTATATGTCCCAAAAGATTTTTTTTTTTATTTTAAAAACATTCACACTTTTTTCTCATTCACACTCACACTCACACACACATTCACACAGTCTTTTCGGCAACTTAGGCCCTATAAGACATTTACGATAACCGTTATTGATTTGATATATATATATGGGGTCCAGGCATTCTTATTTAAGCCATTTGGTATCCAATTGATTTAAATAAAATCATCGGACTGCCTGGGGTCCGAACCCGCGACGTTTGGTATACGAGGTTAGCACGCTAACCTCTACACCAAGCCCCGAGGGCGTCCCAAAAGATAATTGGGTATATCCTCTATTTTTGAGTAGATAAATAAATAAATATATAATAAGGAAGAATGCAACATGTGTCCGAAACGTCGATTAAAAAAAAAAAATATTCCGTTTTCTGATGCAAATGGTTAATTGTTAAAAACTATGAAAATGATATGGGTTTATACCTCAACTACACGTGCATAAAGACGCCACTATGTATGTCCTGTTTGATGTAGAACTCAGAAATATGTCAAATGCAATGCCATTTTACTTTTTTTTAGTTTGTATTTTGCCAGAATCGAGCAACCTGGAAGGATTCTCATCCCTCCACCTTGCCTGCTCCTCAGGCGTTAGAATTTATTGTTAAAAAAAAAAAAAAAAAAAAAACTTATTAATACGAATCACGCAATCGTTAGGATGACAACCTCCCAATTTTTTTTTCATCTTCTTCAAGAGGATTGAAAACTTTTTTTTTTTATTATCAAAACATAAATAAAAGTTAGATTCAATTATTAATTTTATCAAGAATGTTTTTTATTGTCTTATCCAGATGTAATTTAATTTTGTATATTGAGAAAATAAGAAGAAAAGTAGAAGTCTATGGGGACTTGGGAGAAGATGGCTGACCCATTCTCCTAAATCCATTGTATGTGCCCTCCACTCGTAATCCCATGAAAATCAATGACAACCATAAAAAAAAGAGATTTCCAAATCACAGGAGAGAACATCAAAACATTCTAACAAATCTATTCAATGGAATATTTCAAACGAGTACGCGGCTGCCCAAGGGATCCAATTTTAATCAACCCATTTACATCACAAATAGATAAAGCCTAATTATAAGCTTTGTTTAAAATTTCCATTAGAATAATAAAAAAAATTTTTTTATCGAATTTAAATTTTAAATATCAAAATTGAAATATATGATTATTTTTTAACTTACCCTATATGACCTAGAGGCCTACTGTTTTATTCATTAAAAATCTGATGTGACTTAATCTTCGGTAATCAAAAGATGTGTACTGTGCTGTCACACCAAATTTTTTTGTGTCGAGATATATTTAGTTTCCCATAGCACCTTAGTTCCAAACTTGCGTTTTAAATGTTGACTGCTTGAAATAAACTATGGTTATTTTTCAAAATTTTAATCTCATATTTGGATATGTTGCAATAGAGAATCCTAAATAAATACAAAATTTCATAAGAATTGGAAAATTTTTATTTAAATTTAAAAAAAATTCAAAAGAGGGGACTCCCTCTTGAATCGAAATTTACATGCAAATCCCCCACAGGGATTTCACATTGGCTCTATGGAATGAAGAGCCAAAAAATGAATTTGAAAAATCTGAAATACTACATCAGTAAAGTGTGCTTCAAATAATTTTCAGGATAAAATGAGAATATACGTTTGAAAGATCATCTAAAAAATAATTTTTTTGAATTTTAATCAAAATCGTTAAAGAGAATTTTGAGAAAATCGAAAAAAAAAACAACTGAAAAAGTACATTAGTAAAGTGTAGTTTAAACAATTTTCACGAAACATTTTACTGATATATTATTTTAAAGATTTTAAAAAATAGTTTATTTATGAATTTTGATCAAAATCTTTAGAGCCGATTTTGAGGAATTCGAAAAAAAATGAATAAGTACCTCAGTAAAATTAAATAATTTTTGGCCGATTTTGTTCAAAAGCTTATTTTGACTGTCCGGGAGGGTACCTAACATAAATATAAAATTTCAATCCCGTAGCTCAATTACTTCATGATTAATATAGTTGCTAAAAAATTTGAGGCACCCACTTTTTGGACTCAGGGGACCTCAAAACATGTATATCTATCTATCGTATTCGATATCTTGCCATTATCGTAATACCTTCTCTCTATATATTACATAAATAGGTAAGAGAAAGTAATTATCAAATGAAAATGATTCGTGTTTCGGATGGTCCTCTCTTTGCCTACACCACATGTGCGTAAAAACGCCACTTTGTCTGACACAGATTTAGATCATAAAAGACATCTTATATAGTACAGTAGTATAAAATTAAGATACCTGTACTTAATAAAACTTAAATGAGAATTTCTCCTTTTACTGGCCTTGTATTATATATTAGGGTAAATGTTATTTGGCTCTATCTTTTATACTAGCGCTTCTTGCTTTCATTAAAGTAATTAGTTTTGTCTTGAATGGTGTGAGATAATAATGCGGTAAGCAAAAAATTCTCATTTTTTAAAGGCAATTGTTATATTTTCTTTATGGAAATTTTATTCGTTGACTTTAGTAAAGTTCAAATAAATCCCTTTTTATTTATTTATTTATTTCTAAATGTCAAAAGATCAACAAACTTTACAAATCTTTTTCTTTTCTTAAGTTTCAAAAAAACTTTGAGCGATTTATTCTCCATGAGCTTAAAATAATGCTAAACAAACGAAAAATATTTCGATATTACTCTGACCAATCTTAAAATAGTTCTTCTTTAAGTTGGTTATGAGCAAAGCTCTTTTAGACAATAAATTGTTCCTATGTCACGCTAATCTTAATTTAGAACCAGATACTATTTTCATTTGAATTTAAATAGAATCCACAAAAAGATTTTTTTTTATTCAAATTTTGCCAGAGGAATTATTTTTAATATGACATGACAAAAAAAAAGGAAAATATTTGAAGATGAATTAAAAATTTATCGATTAGAATTGTACTTGTTTCAATATTTAAATAAGGGATCTTTGTTAAGTTACTTTTATTCTCTGTGTTTAATAAAGGGAAAAAAAAGAATAAGTTAAACAAACCATTTTAACAGAATGAATGCAATCTGTTTGCCAACTATTTAACAATGTAAATTGAAACATTTTTGATTTCTAAGAGCTTTAGAGAAGTCATTTTGACTAATTCTAATTACTAATAATAATAAAACAGGGTGTTTCTGAAATAGGCTGCCAAACTTCTGAAGTGATTTTCTTATATTCAAATAAAGAAAAAAACTTCCTTAAAGCATAAGCCTAAAAGTGCTTCGTTTGCCGGCTATTCGCTATTTTTTTTTTCACTAAATTTTTTTCATCTCCAGAATGGTTTGACTAATTATGGTGAAATTTGGCATGGCATTTGAGTTATTTCAATAGAAAAAGTTCAAATGAGCGCCATTTTGAAAAATATAAGATAAGGTTGATTATTTTTTTAAGTACCATGCCAAATTTCGCTATAATCAGTCAAACTATTCTGGAGATTCTGAAAATTTAGTGAATAAAAAAAAAAAAATCAGGTCTATTCTCTAAAAACAGGCGTTAAAATTTAAAATAAACAAATGGGTGTTAAAAAGTAATGTAGAAACAATCAGCGTTAAAAAAATGCTATTCTCTAAACAAAGTTTTAACAGCGACGTTAACATGTTTTTATTTCAAAGCTATCAAAATCATAACCTTATTTTTTAGTTTGAGGACGCCATGTTTATTTTAATCACGACGTTAAAATATTAAAGGCACCGACATGGCATTAATTTTTAACACTATTTACTAAATGTTAACGCTTTGGCTTTAAATTTTTGCTTACATAATAGCTATTTGAGGCAAGGAAGTAATTTTGAATAGCATTTTTTAACGCTGATTGTTTTTACATTACTTTTTAACACCCATTTGTTTATTTTAAATTTTAACCCCTGTTTTTAGAGAATAGACCTGAAAAGCGGCTAGCCTTTTTGGACTTTCTTTATTTGAATATAAGAAAACCACTCCAGAAGTTTGGCAGCTTATTTCAAAAACACCCTGTATATTAAATATAAATAAGTATATTACTTTTTTCTTTATAAAATTAATTACAACTTCATTTTCCTAGAAATGCAATTTTTATTCAAAGTGCTTCTTAATGTTTGAAAGCGAGAAATAAAATTTATTTCCTTCCATTATTTTCTTTAAGCTTTAGAAGTTTATTACTTTAAAATAGAAATTATATTTATATGTACCAGGAGTGTAAGATTATCACTAAAAATAAAGTGAAGAATGAAAAGATGAAATCCGAGTGAATATATATTTTTTTCCCTTTTTTAGGAAAAGCTGACGATACAACCAGATAAATTTGCATAAAATAAAAAAAGATAGTCTATAAATTTTATCTTATAAAGATGAACGTCACCTGCTTTTTGCCTCCTAAATATTTTAATATAAAGTATTCAGTATTTTACTTTCTTTTTATTTCAATCTTATCTGTAAGAAAAAGGGAATATTTTTAATAAAAGTATGGATATATGAAAATAATAAAGGGCGTATTAATTATAATGAAATTAAAATAGAATAAAATATGATAGGTAAATAAAAGAAGAGCAGCTATTTACCTATCAACGATTATGCAGCTATAAAATCCACATTTGTAAAGAATAAAATATCTGGTGTTTCTAGGGACACAGGACACAATTTTATCTTATCTTCGGTAATTGAAAGTGTATTCGTTGTAGTGTTTAATTGAAATATGGTTTCTAAAGCATGGGCGTACCCAGCAGGGCAGCTGCCCCCCCCCCCCCTAGAAGCAAAAAAAAAAATTAAATAGCTAAATATTTTTCGAGATCTATTATTTGAATAAGATAATAGTATTCAAAATACCTCGATTCGGACTTTAACTGAGTCATAGATATATTTTTATTGGTGCAGGTCGAGGGTCCGGTGGCCTGGTGCAATGGATAGCACGCCTATGCCCCGGAAAGGCGGAGATCCTGGGTTCGATTCCCGGGGGCTATGGGATGTTTGGCCTCATCAATAAAGAACACTCACATGTCTTGTTAAAAAATTAAATGTTTATAAAGTGATGAAACGAAACAAAATTGGTGGATGGCGATGGGGAATGATTTTTTTTGTTAGGAGTCGAGGGTTTTTAGGCCTTTAATTCGATTTTCCCTTCTATATAAAAAATAGCTATGTCGCAATCTGGATGACCATGATCCCCCCCCCCTAGATTTGATTCTGGGTACGCCCATGTTCTGAAGAATCAAAACTCTAGAAAGTGAGATGAGATCCCCTTAGGAAGAGTAAGATTACAGGTGGTGGCAGGGAGTAAGATAACTCTGGCTTTTCGGCATTTAAAATTTTGCACAGACAGAGCTCTTGTACTTTTCAATAGGACTCATTTAAAGTTTGAGATTTTCAACTGACGAGGATCCTGGTTTAGTAACATCAGCAGTACATTAGAATTAAACATGTATTTATAAACATAGAAAGTTTTTTTGATATTTTTTTATCAATGCAACTATTTAGTAAGACATAGCCTACCCCATAAAAGCAGTAGTTATTACTAAAAATAAAATTAATACTCCTATAGATCAGATATAGTGAAAGGTTTAAATCATTTACTTAGAACATTCTAAACTTAAATTTTTTTATTAATACAAGAGAAAGTGTGCCTCAACCAAATTTTAGTCAAATTTTAATCAAAATCGTTAGAGAAAATTTTGAAAAATCGAAAAAACTGAAAAAGTACATTTGTAAAGAAAGGGTAATTTTGTTTCTAGATGGTCTATTATCTATATTTTAGCAAACATTTACATCAGTAAAGAACTAATACTCTTGGGCCGTTTTTGTTCAAAAGCTTCGAGTCAAGTGTCAGGAAGGTGCCTAACTTGAATATCAATTTTCACCCTCCTAGGACTTTTTATTCTTGGATTATTTTGTTCACGGACTGACCGACCATTTTGAGGGACTCAGTTTTTTTGAACTTAAAACGTGTATTTCCTTCGAAATCTCTACATCAAATTTTTGACACGAATGCTATACTTTTGCTCTCTATATATTAATACTGTCTGAAAAGTAAAAATATAAAATTAAACATTTTCTATTGCATGTCATTATGCTTATTTATGTATTGACTACAAACGCATCATAATAGTTGATCATTTCAAAATAAATGATATTAACTTGCCAACATAAATTTCCTATTTAATGAATAGATTTGAATGCAAAATCAAAATGATTTAATTTTCACTTTAATAATGTTAACAACATCATTTAGATACAGTGGCGTAATCAACCAGTGAACGATACTCACTGATCAAAACCCTTCTCTTTTAATAGATTATAAATAATAATAATAAAAAATAAAAAAAAGATAAAATTTAAAATTTAAAATAAAATTTAAGTAAAATTCTAAATGAGAAAAATATCTAATCACATTAAAGCTGGTTTGTTCACCTCCCGCTGACTTTCGGTTAAGCTTATAAAATTTTTTTTTTCTTTTTAAGGTCTTTTTCGGCATCTAAGGCCATTTAGACCCCATCCCTATTTATTTCAAATGATTTGTAGTCAAATCAATTGAAATAAATTTTTCTCGCTTGGGACTATAAAATATTTAACATCTCATAATTTGACTATTAAAAGAAGTAGAAATATTTCTTTTACAAGTGGTAAAGCCCGCCTTCGTCTACGCCCCCTGGACCCCCTTTTATATCATTTAGTATCCAAATGTTTTAAATAAATTCACCCGACTGCCTGGGATCCGAATCCCCACCCCTTGGCCTAAAGGTTATTATTATTGATATTATTGATGTTGTAAACAATCGTAACCTCTCTGCCCTGGGGAAGAGCAGGGTATAGTTATTTTTATAAATAAATAATAAACAATTAAATTATATTTAAAGCAAAAAAAGGTTTTTTTTTTATTTTACCCGTCAAGCCGTAAGGCATAGGGACAAAAAAAGTTGGAAATAAAAATATTTTTTTCCCCGGTTACACGGAATCATTTAGGGAACTCAGGGGAACACACTTTGAGAAACGTTGTTATAGATTATAGAGATCCTAAGTGAAGGATTAGTTTAAGAGCTAAATAAATATAGAAAAGGGGAATTCAGAGAGAAAAAGGTGTCGATATGTCGTTATGGCGAGGTCGATGTTTCCCTGGCCAAAAGTAAGCCAGATAAACAAATAAAAACAAAATCAATGTTTAAATCTTTCTTTAGAAATATCAAACAATGTCTGAGATTAGCAAAGTACTATACTCTAATGAAACTTCTGTATTGAACTTTTGACTTTGTTGTAAAGCGTACGAGGACAGAATTGCGTTTACTTTGGTTTAGAGTGGAAGATAAGAATGGTACAGTGAAATTTAGATAACTATATTATCGAGGCAGGCTATTATTGAAATGTTTGGAGATTTATTTTACATATAGAAGCTCACCTTTTGGCTGCTAGCTCCTTTTCTTATTGTTAGTCAACTGATATCTTCAGCCACCTTGCCACCCTTATTCTTAAAATATTTCATTTATCTATTATTTTTGCCTTGGCTAATTTTTGTTTCTAGGAGACGGTGGGAATTTGAAATACGAATATATTTATAAATTATGCTTGATTATAGTTAAGTTGAATTGTTAATTTCTTGGATACCTTTGATTCTGATATGTTCAATTTTCAAAAGTTTCTTAATAACTAATTTCCAGAACCGCATTTACGAACAGGCGAACAAGTCACGCGCCTGGGGCGGCAAAATTTGTGAAAAAACCCTGCGTATTTACTTTTTGGGGGAGCCAAAACTAAAAATTTTTTTTTAAAAATTTTTTTTTTTTTAAAAAAATTTTTTTTTTAAAAAAAATTTTTTTAAAATAATTTTTTTTTTTACGAAACAAAAGTTATACTTCTTTCCCAAAAATAAATTTCTTTGTCGTTTGTATATACCTCTATATATATATGTGTTTGGGAAATTTCGGGGGGGGGGCCCGGGCCCCCCCCCCCCCCCCCTAAAACCCCCTGGTATTTACATACCTATAATTTTTTTTTCAAATAGAAAAGATTTGATGTTGAAAAGGTTTAAGTAATCAGAAGTCCACCGGCTTGTTAGGGTATTTCTCAGTGGTGGGGTGGTTGAAGGGGAGGGGGCGGCAAAAGAGTCCACTGCCTAAATCCGCACCTCTAAATTTCATTTTGTTTTTGTGAACCACTCTTCATATTTTGCCGCCCCCTGATATGTGCCACCGGGGTCACATGCCCCCCACTTCCCCCCCCTCCCCCAGATCCGGCCCTGGCCTTGGCTAATCGTTTAATTCAAATTTAAAATTATCTCAAAATAAAGATGATTGATAGGATATTATTTGTATTTTGATAGTTTTTTAAAGAGCTATTAATATTTTTGTTTCTTAATAAATTTCAATCTTTTCTTTTGACTTATTCTAATTCTAATAGATCGAAGAATGAATGGCTGCCAAAAAATTTGTCTATCTGTCACCACCATAAATATCCCTTTCCTCTTGAAAGTGTCTGGAATCGAGAAAAGCTGAATAAAAGCTTTTAATAATAGAGAATCAACTCTTTACTTCTTGTAGTATTTATTTATTAATTATTAATAAAGTTTGGGCAAGATACCTAGTACTTTAGTATTCAAAAGAAAAAAAAAAGAAATTTTTTTTAAATCTTTATATTTTTTACCATCCATTTCTTCAAGTCATTTATTATATTCTTTTTATCTAACAAATCTGTGAGTGTTATCTCTCATCATATATCTGATCTACGACTTAGTTAAAGTCCGAAAGGAATCGAGATGTTTGAATCTGATTCAAATATATAAATCTCGAAGATATTTAACTATATTGTTTGTAATCGAATAGGAAGAATAAATGAGCAAGCAGCTAGTTATATTTCAATTTATTAACAAACCAGGGCCGACGTTTCGGTCACGTATGGGACCATACTCAGGGCCAGGTTAATGTCTGAAAATACATTCAATCCTCGCCAAGTTATATTAGGCATTCACAATTATACGTAAACTAATGATGAGAGTGAGTGATGACACTCTCTGTCCATGGTATGATAATAATTAAAATTTGAGGCATGATCATCATTAGTTTACGTATAATTGTGAATGCCTAATATAACTTGGCGAGGATTGTATGTATTTTCAGACATTAACCTGGCCCTGAATATGGTCCCATACGTGACCGAAACGTCGGCCCTGGTTTGTTAATAAATTGAAATATAACTAGCTGCTTGCTCATTTATTCTTCCTATTCGATTATCAACTCTCAGCTATATACCTCCTACAAATATATTGTTTGTTAGACGTTTTGACTCTTTATAGAGTCTTTTATTTATTCTAATTACTTGGTAGTCTTTATTATATTTTTGCCATTTTCCAAAAGTGCAATAAATTGCATTGAAAAAATACCTTTTCCAGTAAATTCTAATGGTAAAATGTAAAAACAAAAATTTAAATTAATAATAATAAAAAAAAACGTTAATTTCTGGTAGATTTAACAATTCCATAAGCTTGTTTTGTTCTAAATCAACAATTAATAGAAATCCATAAGTGAATTGGTTATTTGGGTTGCCTATCTACCAGTTATCAAAAACATGAAGGAACTGCTGTCCTGCACTCATGCCAACAAAATTTATTTTCCATTTTTTTACTTTCTCTTACCTCTATATATGTTAATATATACCAGGTATATAGAAAGTATTGGTTTCATGTCAAAAATTCGATGTCGAGATTTTGATTGATATACACGTTTTGAGCAGTGGCGTACCGAGGGGGGGGGGCGAGGGGGCGGTCCGCCCCAGGCCCCGAGCCGGCATAGGCCCCCATATATTTATAAAAAAAAAAAATTTAATGAAAATTTCCCATTGAGAGGCCTCGGGGCCCTCAGGGCTCAAGTAAGAACAAAATTTAATGAAAATCTCCCTTTGAGAGGCCTCGGGGCCCTCAGGGCTCAAGTAAGAACAAAATTTAATGAAAATCTCCCTTTGAGAGGCCCCGGGGCCCTTGGGGCTCAAGTAAGAACAAAATTTAATGAAAATCTCCCTTTGAAAGGCCCCGGGGCCCTCAGGGCTCAAGTAAAAACAAAATTTATTGAAAATCTCCCTTTGAGAGGCCCCGGGCCCTCAGGGCTCAAGTAAAAACAAAATTTAATGAAAATCTCCCTTTGAGAGGCCCCGGGGCCCTCAGGGCTCCTGTAAGAACAAAATTTAATGAAAATCTCCCTTGAGAGGCCCCGGGGCCCTCAGGGCTCAAGTAAGAACAAAATTTAATGAAAATCTCCCTTTGAGAGGCCCCGGGGCCCTTGGGCTTCAGTGATATACGGTATTTTAAAAATATTTTTGTGTATATTTGTGTGTATATTTAAAGATGAGCCCCCCAAAAAAAAATTCAATATAAGGCCCCCTCTTCTAGAGCCGCCCCAGGCCCCCAACTGCCTCGGTACGCCTCTGGTTTTGAGGTCCTCTGAATGCAAAAAGTGGTCTGTTTGTGCGTCTGTAAACAAAATATCTCAAGAACGAAAAGAGCTAGGAGGTTGACATTTTATATTTAAGTTAAGTACCTTCATGGGACGTAGTACGAAGCTTTTTATCAAAATCAGCCAAAGAGTAATAGTACTTTACTGATGTACTTTTTCAGTTTTTTCGATTTTCTCTAAATTTGCTCTTTGATTAAAATTCAAAAATCAATTAATTTTTAGATGCTTTTCTCTCAAAATTGTTAGAAGACCACTTTTTTTAACACTCACACTTTTTTCTCATTCACACTCACACTCACACACACATTCACAGTCTTTACGGCAACTCAGGCCATATAAGACTTTTTACGAATATAACATTATATATTGGGATCCAGGCATTCTTATTTAAGCCATTTGGTATCGAAATGGCTTAAATAAACTCATCGGACTGCCTGGGATTAAAAATATATTTTTAAAGTAGTTATTACAAAAGATATTTATCACCCTTAATTAAATAACATATGTTTCAGTGTTTCTCAGTAAATTTATGTAATAATAAAACTCAAAAACCCACAAATAATACGATTTGGTCTTATATTCGTATAAAATATATTTTAGATAATAGAGATTAAATTCTTATAGTCAAAGTAAATGTTCGAAAATTACAGTTCTATAAAAAATTCACATAAAATCCACTCATGATGGTTAAAAAAAAAATATTGCTATTACATAAAAAGCAAGAAGATCTGACCTAATAAAATTCTTTAAAATGTTCCTATTAGAGTATTAAATTAAATCACAAAAATCTCTTTATTTATACCTTGTATGTCAAAATGAATTATGTATACCTTTCTTGTCATAAATATTTCATACATTTATTAATATTTCTATTATATATACCATACGCACATACTCTCGTTTACATATCTTTATTACTTCCTTAATAATGAATAATTTTCCCATTTCTTTTCTTACTGTCAATTTGTTTAACCATGTCATATGGAAAATGATTTTTTTTTATAATTGAATTATTTGTTTTATTATAAATGTAAATAATCACTAGAGCAGATAGAAAATTTCTTTTAAAATTAATCTCAATAATAATTATTTAAGACATCATAAACAATAACTCTGTAAATGATTTTTGCGATTATTTTGTTTACCTTCCTTTTTTTTCTATATTTTAATAAATATTTTCATTCAAAAATTCGATGTCGAGATTTTGATGGATCTTCAGTTTTGAGGTCCCTGAATCCAAAAATGGTTTTGCGACATGGTCTGTCTGTGGGTGGGTGGGTGGGTGGGTGGGTGGGTGGGTGGGGGGGGGGTGTGTGTGTGTGTGTTCAATTTTAAGCATGAAGGAATTGAGCTATGAGGTTGAAATTTTATATTTAAGTTAAACACCCCCGGGACCGAAAAATAAGCTTTTAATCAAAATCGGCCAAAGAGTACTAGTACTTTACTGATGTACTTTTTCAGTTTTTTCGATTTTCTCAAAATTTGCTCCAACGATTTTTTTTAAATTCAAAAATCAATTATTTTTTAGATTCTCTTTAAAATGTATATTCTCATTTTGCAATTGAAATCTTCTGAAGACCACTTTACTCTTGTATTTCATAGGGAAGATACGAGAAATGGTTGCCATGGTAACAAAATATAAATATTTTCCCATACTTATAAATTTTACATCTTGAATTCAATTGTACCCTACTGTCGGAAACTAAATACATGTCGACACAAAAATCTGTTGACAAGCACAGTACACAACTTTCGATTACCGAAGGTAAGAGAAAGTTGTTGTTAGTCAACCAGATTTTTTTGTTTTGTTTTTAAAAAAACATTCGCACTTTTTTCTCATTCACACTCACACTCACACACACATTCACACTGTCTTTTCGGCAACTCAGGCCATATAAGACATTTAAAATAACCGTTATTGATTTAATATACATATATGGGGTCCAGGCATTCTTATTTAAGCCATTTGGTATCCAATTGGCTTAAATAAAATCATCGGACTGCCTGGGGTCCGAACCCGCGACGTTTGGTATACGAGGTTAGCACGCTAACTTCTACACCAAGCCCCGAGGGCTACCGTCCCTTTAATTTAATTAATAATTAGTTTTTTTTTATCGCCCAGAGCTAGAAACCAACCATTGATCCTTGAGACAAAATAAGAGTATTATTTAAAATTTAAAACGGTTTAAGGCACTATATACTTTTTATCCCTCTATTTACGATAGCTATTTTTTTCAACCTCCGATGGGACAAAAACAAAGACAAATGTGAATAACAAAATGGCTTTATTAACAGAAAAACAGAAATTCTATAATGTTTTCAAACTTTTAATAAAAGGAATTAAATTTTTTATATAAATGGTAATTTTTTTTCCTAAATTAATCTTCAATAAAACAAATTTGACTTTCTATTGCCTATATTATATTTTTATTATAGATAGCATTGCTTTTATATATATATATATATATATATATATTTTTTATATATATAAGCTGAAATAGTATTTTAGCGAAACTATCCAAAAATGTATTACATTTTATTATTAATTACTGTCGTTTTCTTTTCTTTCAGTTCCCGGTCAACTTTATCAGATTGATTTGACTTCTGCCCTCTCTTCTGGAGTAACAAGTGAGCCTCGCTTCTGCTGCAACAATTCTTCTCGAGTAGCAACTGATCTTCTCTTCTAGACTTTCTACTGAGCTTCTCTTCTCAAGGAACTTGAAGTAAGGCCAGCGATTACATTAAAGGAGACTCAGATTTTTTACAGTTTTACTTGAGTTTTTTACTGTACTTATATTGTTGTATTATTGTATTTAATTTGTTTTGGTTATACAAATTTTGTAAAAATATATTTTGTAACAACATTTAGCACAATGGCGGTATGCCAAAGGAGCAGAATAAAAAAAAAAAAAAAAAAAAGAAAATTTGGTCTTGAGATATTTTTGACATGAATGCAATATTTTCTCTAAATATATTAGTTTAAGAGAAAGTAAAAAGAATGAGAATCATAGCTTTAGAAGAGATCACTTTTCTTATCTTTAATTCGTTTAAATAATATTTTTTTTTCTTTAAAAAAAATAAATGCAATATTTATTTCAATAATAAAAAGGCCAATCTAATTTTAGATCTTGTTTTATTAGCAGAGCATTGTTGGCGGCGCTGGCCGGCTGCCCCCCACTCCAGGCAGAGCGGCGACGGTCGCCGCCTGAGCCAGCAGCCTGCAGTCGTAGTAGACAAGCAGGCGACGCCACAGCACCAACTCTCTCTCTTTCTTGATCAAAAGCCTCTCTCGCAATCATCTATCAAGGTAATTATCATTCAATTATTTATTCTCTTTCTAATCAAGTATAAACATCAATTGAACAACTTCGGTTATCATTATTTTATATCTGTTTCTTGTCAAGGTCAGAGCAAGAAGGGTTAGAGTCAATTCACTAATGGAGCATTTTATTTTAATTATTTTTAACTTTGCCCACCAACCATAGGTTGGGCAAGTAAAATTAATGTAATCTCAAAAAAAAAAACCGAGATTAAACATCGGGGGGGGGGGGGGCTCTAGGGGGGACCAATATTTTTTTTCTTATATCACCTATAATTTTTTTTATATATTCAGAAACTAGACTTTCTCCCGAGTAAAATGATATATTAGTATCCTAATTTGTTAAAAAATTATTTAAATTTGAAAATTTAGCATAGCAACAGAGCAAAATCAAATCAAATAAACAAACGTGTGGCGTTATTTCTTTGGATAGTGGGTTGGCAAAGTTGTGCCCTCGGCTTAGTCCGACCATTTATTTTTTTAATACAAACGTCTAAAAAATGAAATAAAAAACTTTAAAAAAGGAGTTTTTATTTCATTTTTATACAATTAAATGAGAGATTTATATTTGTTAAAGGATCCATTTTCACCTGAATCTCTTGGTAAATTGTAAATACCGTATACACTTAAAAAGGCACTTAAAAGGCATTATTTAAGAAATAATATAAAAAAATTTAAATAATTGATGTCTTATTTTTGGTAATCTGGAGTGACTTGTCGCATAGCACACAATATTTTCTTAATTTCGGTAATTTAAAGGCGCATTCTGTACTTGTTTGCCAGAATATAAATACAAATAAAATTTTTAAATACTAATTTTTAAAATTTTACATTAAAAATAAATTTTTTTTTCGAAAAAAAGTTTTTTTTTCAAATCTCGGGGGGGGGGGGGCGTTAATTACTCCCTTTACCCCTTGATAATTCAAAAAAATTTTAAATTTAGGCAATGTACAGTGGCGTCATTTGGGGGGGGGGGGGGCAGGGGGGCATTTGCCCCCCCCAAGGGCTCTGATTTTTATAAAATTTTATATTATTCTAAATAAAATACTCCAAAATACATCTACGAGTATACAAACTGTATAAAATTAAACAATTAATTAAATTAAATATGTTTTGGCCAAATTTGAGTACCCATTTGTAAATAAATTTTAAGAAAAAAAAAATGTTTGCCCCCCCCCCCAAGAAAAAGTTGAAATGACGCCACTGGCTATGTATAGCTCGTAAAAAATTGAAATTGGCTATTTGAACTTAAAATAAGCACCAAAAAAGGCATTTATAGATAAAATAGGTACCAAAACACAGAATCGGCCAAAATAGGCATTATAGGCACTAACAAATGCCTCTTATTTTATTCAGAATTTCATGAAACGTATACATATCATATTGGCCTAAATTCTAAGCCATAAATTAAAAAAAGGCAAATAGGGCGAAATCTGAGCCCTAATCATCATACAGAACTGAACTTATATAAAAAGTTGGAGGGGTTATTATTACTTTATACACGAATGATGAAGGACATTATCATGAGAGAGGAATTAATCTTCGAGTCAGCTGATAATTTTTTTTCTAAAACAAATTTGACTTTCTATTGCCTATATTATATTATTATTATAGAAAGCATTTATATATATATATATATATATATATATATATATATATATAATTTAGATTACACTCTCCACATTTTCAAAAAAATTAGAGTAATTGAGGAGGGTTTATATTTCTTCCCCTCAATTTTGATGATCAGATGATTTTCTAACTGAAGTAATTATTTCTTTATCAACCTAACCACATATTCCCCAAACGACCACTCACCCCCAACCCCCTCCACCATTCCTCCTAACTTCCTCTTGAATCCCCCCCCCCCCCTTCCCCCCCGAAACTTAATATATATATATATATATATATATAAGCTGAAATAGTATTTTAGCGAAACTATCCAAAAATGTATTACATTTTATTAATTACTGTCGTTTTCTTTTCTTTCAGTTCCCGGTCTACTTTCATGAGATTGATTTGACTTCTGCCCTCTCTTCTGGAGTAACAAGTGAGCCTCGCTTCTGCTGCAACAATTCTTCTCGAGTAGCAACTGATCTTCTCTTCTAGACTTTCTACTGAGCTTCTCTTCTCAAGGAACTTGAAGTAAGGCCAGCGATTATATTAAAGGAGACTCAGATTTTTTACAGTTTCACTAGAGTTGAGCTCTTCTTAAATTTGTACAGTCAAAAAGAGTCAAGTGATATTCTTTTAGAAATTCTTAATAACAGTCCTAGTTTGATGTCAAAATAAATATCGATATGATATTTAGGCTAATCTTAAAAATTTGAAAAAATATAAACCATATAGTTGGTGATATTTTTTTCAAATTTATAATAAAGGAACAATATATCATTTCAATATTATATTCTTTAAATTAGATTAACTTGAAACTATGTTCTCTTACTAAATTTTTCAAAAAAAATCACCAAACTTAAGTTGACTGATGACAATTTGAGTTCTTCAACTCAAGTGTATCTGTAATGTAAGATGACAAAAAAAAAAAAAAACTTAAATTCTTTTTACAACAATAATAATTTACAATCAAAGACAAACTTAAAAAGTTTAATATTTAAAAATAAATTTTTTTTAGATTTAGATCAATAGTTGAGAATTCGCACATATACACACACACTCACACACATATATATTATGTAAGTCATGTGGTTCTTACTTATTTTACTTATTTTCAATTATTAACCGTTATTTATTCATTTTTGTATTCATAAAACGGATAAACGAAAAACGATTAACATTTTCAAAGTCAAATTATGATTCTATTACTTTAATAATAAAAATAATTAAGAAATTTTCATTTTTCTTTTGAACGGGAATATCTTTAATTTTTTCATATTTGCACTTGTCCATCGTGATGTTGTAATTTATATTTAAATTACAAAAAAAAAAAAAAAAAATGTAATAAATAAATAATAAAAATAAATTTAATTTTTATATAAAAAAGAACATCTCCTGGTGCAATTGCAATGCGCGGTGGTTGAGAACCCTGATTTGCAACTTGGTTATTTTCATTTTTTTACTATATTCTTTTATTAAAGTTCATTTATTTTTAATTAGAATTTCATCATTTACCTAAAACTATTAATTTCTCTAAATAAATTATGTAGATTTCTATTTTTTTCCGAATCATTCTTATTATATCGTGTGATTTTTTTTATATATAAATAAAATAAAAATTGTAATAAATAAAGAAAAAAAATCAATTTATATATAAAAAAATTTTTTATAGAAAGAAAATTTTATAAAAATTGATTATAAAATTCAATTTTCAATTCAAATGAAGTTTAAAGATGAAAATAACTCTCTCAATCCTCTACCTCCCTACCCTTCCTCTCAAACACTCACACACACATAGGTATTTTAGGCCCCAAACTCTCTTCCTCTTTAGGTTAGGTTTCCTTGCTGTCTGCCTTTCTGCGAGATCACCAAGTCGTCATGTTATAAGGTGTGTTCTGCCATTCTGGCAAACATTTAGCTAATAGGTAATGAAGAAAGGGTGGGTTTTTAGCTTCAGGGCTTCTCTTTCAGTGTATTCTTCGAGCGATTCGATGGAAATGGAGGATGTAAATGAAACAAGGTATTTACATGCCCTCTCTATAGGAGTAGGAATGGACATAAGGCCCATTTAGATTTTTTAATTCTTTATTTACAAACTAAAAATTATATTTTGAATCAAATATTCAAATGAAAGAAATTAATTAATTGAAGCAGCCATTTTTAAACTTCACATACACATAATAAAGCTTTTAATATCAATATAAACACAAAAACCAATACTAAACAATTTTGCTACAAAATTTATTAATTGGCTGCAAATATTTTTACCAATCTGAGTCTCCTCTTTATTTTTAATAAGCAGATCATGTCATCGATGATGAAGGGGACGGTTTCTATAAATTTAAATGTTTAATTTTCAAAATTTGTTTTTAGACTTGTTAAAATTTGTTTTTGTCAATTTTTAATTTCGAAGGTTTTTTTTTTAAACTCCTAAATCCCCTCAGATCCGCTTATTTTTATTATTTTTATTATTGCTTGCGAAAAATGAGTAAAGCCAAGTAGCCTAAAAAAAATGGGAGTTTCAAATGCTTAAAAGATTACCAATTTAGAGATTCAGTACAAAAAATAATTTAATTTAATTTTATTTAAATTTAATAAAATTAATATTTTTTATTTTGTTTGAAAAATTTTTTCGAAAGTAGCTATCTTGTAAATGTAAAATGTTCAATTTTATAATTAATTAAGAATTTAATTTATTATAACTCCATTGTCTCTTTACTCTTCTTCCGCAAGCAATAGTTATTTATAAAAGTAAAAATTGTAAAAAGCAAAATAAAAATTAAATTTATAGTTATCATATTTTTTACATTTTAAATGGTTTATTTGAATTATAAATAGTCAGTCCTTTATTTAATAATTGTTTCATAAATTTTTTGAAGTATTTTAGGCACTTCTTCATCAGCAGTTCTCATTCAAATCGAAAATAAAAATATTTTAAGAATTTCTATTTAAGAACAAATACAAAAGATTTTTCTCATCATATCAACGAAACCAAATTTTATTTCTTCTCTATTTATTGAAACTTTAAAATGTCAATGAATCTACTGTATTTTTTTATTCTGCTTTATTATTTCAATTGTTGTTAGAATTAAGGGACATTATTTTTTTGTAAATATTTTTTGTAAACTTGAGCTCTCTCGGATTTCCGTTCGCTAGAAAATCAGCATGCAATCAAAAATCACTATTTACCCCCGTTAGGCGTTAGGCAGTCTAGAGTTTGGAAGGAAGAGACGAGTTCTTGTTTTTTATTTTTTATTTTTTTTATTTTTGATATAACTCAAAAACCGAAACTTGTCATGTTTCATTGCATTCTTGATTCTGATCACATTGATTTCGAACAGCAAGTGAATATAAAGATTCTCTTGTGGAGAGTAATAACAACCTTTCGATAAATGATTACTAGATTTAGGCAGGTATTTCATCATCACTACTCAGTTCAGTTCGGATCCTTGTGTTAAGATGATAAGTCCAATGAAAATACAACAAGTTTCTTCTTTTCGGACAAAATTATTTAGGCCTTAGGCCTATGAAAGTTCTCTTCGGCCAAAATTAAATGCATGTCTTTCGATTTTTATTATATTAGGGAATGATAGAGGTGAGGGGGGATCACTCTCCCCGGGCGCAATAATAATTAAATATAGGTCCCTTTAGCTTAGCTTCACTTAAACAACAAATATATTTGAATTTGGGAGAGTGGTCACACTTAATGAATATGCAATCTTTGCACTTCTAAAGCTTTTTTAAGATCTTTTATGGTCTTTCTTTTCTGATTTTTATGCATTTTATGCGAAGAATAAAATAGAAGAATTGTGAGTGAAGTACGAACATTCATTCTTCGAAGACTATGAAGACCAAGAATACATATCAACAAAGGCATACTCTATGAAGATCAACAAAGGCAATACTTTATGAAGAAGACGTCTCAACCTATTCAAAAAAAGCTTAAATGTGTGAATTTGTGTTGTGTATTTAAAATAATATTTTTTATGTAAAAACTATGTATAAACTATTAAAAAAAAATAAATGTTTCCCATTTTATTTTTCAGCTGAGGCTGTCAACTTGTATTCATAATTAATTCATCAAAAGAGAATTAATTTTGAATATGAGTTTTTTATTTAACATTTTGAGATTTTTTTGTTTAGATAGTAAGCGAGCGATAGCAGAAACCAACACCTGAATGGATTTCTTCAAATGAATTTTGGCAACTTATTATGGTGCATCTTTATGAAAAAGTAATTATCTTTTTCTTATTTTTTAATAGTATATAGTCCTTGATATTGAATTTTTTTTTTTTTAGAATAAAAAAATTCACACTGTTTTCTCATTCACACTCACACTAACACACACATATTCACACACAGTAGCGTATTTAGGTGGGGGCGAAGAGAGGCGCTCGCCCCCTCCGCCCAAGGCGAATCAAGCTTTTGGCGCCCCTCGCGCATCCCCTTTTTCCTAAAATCTCCGGCTTTTTTTTTGTAATTTCATCTAAATATATCTCTCCACAAAAAATCTGGCGTGATAAGCACATTCACAAACACATACACGCAGTATTTTCGGCAACTCAGGCCATTTGATATCTAAATGGCTTAAATAAAATCATCGGACTGCTTGGGATCCGAATCCGCGACCTTGGTATAAAAGGTCAGCATGCTAGCAACTACAACAAGGCCCAAGGGCATACTATTTTATTATTCATACTTGTAGTTATCATGTCCCATCGGAGTTTTCATATTTTAATACAGCATTTTATATTATTTTGACAGATAAAAATAAATTAAGTTCTTAAGGTCTTAATAGAAAAAAAATCCTTTACTGTGTGGTATAAATGCGGCTGGTTTAAATTATCCTCATCAATAATTTAATTTCAAACCTCCCATATAAGAGAATTGCAAGGGATTTAAAACATATCCAAATCGAATGGAAGGGACCAAAATGTATGAAGGCGTTTTGCTATTTATTTATTCTCCCTTTAGCAGTGAAACGTTTTTGAATAATAAATGGAATATAGAGGTAATTTCTCCATGACCATAAAAAATATGCAAATATTTAATAAATAATTCACTAATGGGACGCCTTGTTTAAAAGGAATTTAAAAAAAATATTTACTAACAAGTTTTACTTTCTCTTATTTTTAAATCTTTTTAACTCGGTTTTTTTTTCTTCATTTTCTCAGAATTTAATTTATAAACTTAAAACTTGTGAAAGCAATGGAACTTGGGGGGGGGGGGCAAATTTTTTTCTTCTACTTACAGTTAGTAGGTAAGATAGGAGAAATAGTTGCCATGGTAACAAAATATAAATATTTACCTATGTTTCTAAATTTTACATCTTGAATTTTAATATATTGGCGGAAACTAAACCTATGCCAAAACAAAAAATCTGGTGTGACAAGCACAGAACACAACTTTTTCTTACTGAAGGTAAGAGAAAGCTGTAAGCTGTGCGATCAGTCACACCAGATTTTTACTAATTTTGTTCATATAATAGATGTCAAAATTTAAAACATCATCGACTTAATTTTTTTTTCCTGCTTTTTTTTTAATCCTCTTTAATTTCATTCCTTAATTAAAATAATGTTAGATAAAATTATTTTTATACGAATATTATATCGTAGGTAGAGTATTTATAATTTTTTTTTTTTTTTTTAATCTTAGAATTCTTTTGATCTCTTCTTACTCATATTTAAAAGTTATCTGAAATTATTGCCTCCAGGAAAGGAGTAGGATATCCATTAATTACTTGCTCAAAGATAAATCAAGACAAACGGACATCAAATTACTCATCAACGATTAATGCTTTTTGTGACGAATAAATCACAAGCTCGGAGCCTGGCTTTGAATAAGACAAATGAAAATTTCAACAACATTTTTTTTATTTATTATTTATTTAAAATAATTTTTCTTTAAACTAAATTTAAAAAATCGAATAATTATATAAATATAATATCTCAGCTAAAAGAGGGGGTGGGGGGTTTGATAGATTATAAGTATTAATTTCATCTAGTTAAGTCTCTTATATTAATTAAGTGAATAAATAGGCTTTCATATATTTCCTACTTTGATTGCACCTGTAAGTGTTCTCAATTAAAACAGGCCAAGGTTTAGTTTAGTTTATAGGATTATGTAGTTAATTTGAGAAATTATAATAGTTCCTTGTGAATTGTTTAAAATTAATTGATTCATAATCCTAAGGATAAGTAAAATAGGTTCACAAGATAATAATATTCAAAGGCGGGATCGTTTTTAAGTGTTCAGTTTAAATTAAGATTTATTAGTTTAAAGCAATTGAAATCATTTTAGATTAGAATAGAAAAAGAAAAGAGCATGGAAAATGTTTCGTTATTAATAATAATAATATAGGCCTACTTGCTAAGTATTATCTTCACGATAGTCGAAATTTATTCAAGCGCGGATCCAGAGGAGTTTTTCGGGGGATGGGGCATATAACAAATTCATTTCTACATTTACTGTGCTATTAATGACCACCTTTATGCAATATTTCGATATGGACTGATGATGAGATATTAAATATATCTCGAAACGTCTCCGGGATCGATAAACGCATATAAAGGCTTCATTTGACTGAACCTGCTCTTATTTAAATTAAAATTAATATAATAAATTTTTGTTACTTTGACCGTTAAACAACAAATAACAATATATATTTTTTTTATTTTAGTATTTCGGCATCTGAGCCATTTAGACTTTATACTTTACTTTAAATACAAATATCAATTATTTTGAAAATTTTAATTAGGATAGGTGAAAAGAAGAAAGAAAATTCGCAGCTAGTTGTATTTCATTATTTTTATTCCCATTATGTTGACGTTTCGATCCCGGTTGGGATCATCCTCAGAACAGATGGGTGTTAAATATGTATAAATTATATAATTCAATCATATATTATTTGCAGAACTTAAAGAGATATACATATAAATATAAATAAATTATATTAGTTAAAAATACGATTGAAAAGCAGGTGGTCACTCCTGATTTGTCTTGCGACGTGACCATCGACTCTCTTGACCACCTGCTTTTCAATCGTATTTTTAACTAATATAATTTATTTATATTTATATGTATATCTCTTTAAGTTCTGCAAATGATATATGATTGAATTATATAATTTATACATATTTAACACCCATCTGTTCTGAGGATGATCCCAACCGGGATCGAAACGTCAACATAATTGGAATAAAAATAATGAAATACAACTAGCTGCGAATTTTCTTTCTTCTTTTCACCTATCCTGATTGAACTACCAGCTATAAGTCCTACGAATCTACTAAAATTTTAATTATTTTATTATATTTTCTTATTTTATTGCTATTTAAAATAACGCGTTCATTTAATATTAAATGCCTTTTTATATAAAAATTATTTAGTTAAAAATTTAAAGACATAGGTCTCAATCGTTTTCATTTCTAACTTATTCAAATCTTGATAGTTGATGGATTTTTTTTCACTCAAATATGAAGTGATTTGTCTATTTAATACAAAAACATACCTTATGCTCTCTTTTGAGCCTACTTAAACTTCTTTCTCGTGTAGGTGTGCAACTCAGTTGACCATGGATTGCTTTTTCTTGACGATCTGCCTCCCGAAAGATCGCTAAATATGTGCAAATCATAATCGCACATGGGATCCAAAATGAGATGGACGAAGAAACAAGGAGATAGACCCGATTTACCTAAAAAAAAAAAAATAAAATAAATCAATTAATTGAAAAGAAGCCTGATGATAAAAGATTTATGTGTTAGAAGGAAGACAGCCCAAATAACCAGTCATTAAATTTTTTCTGCAGATATCAAGTCCTCCTATATTCGACGTAACATACCCCTATTAAATTGTTCAAAGGCGACGCGGCCTCGCAGTTCCGGTAGTTCTACTGGTAAAGGATGCACAAACACTGAATCCTTCACATATCCCACAAAAAAATAGCCCGACGTCAAATCAGGGAGGCCTGCTGCATGATCCAATTTTCTGTCATTGCTCATACCGCAGCTGGAGACCGACAGTGATAACTTCATCTACCCACCACCTTGATATTTTTGTGTGTAATATCTCAAACTAAACCTGGCACGTTGCTCTATGTATCTGTAAAGTTTTTGTGATGATATGTCAAATAATACAGCCACAATAAATTCACGAAATCCTCCAATCATTTGTAATCACCCTTTATGTATGGAATGTTATTAACAAACAGCCACGAATGGATTAAATTGTCAGAATTGAAGGGGTCGAGCGCATATAGTGCTAACCCACAAATATATATTTCAGAGATATTTCAATTTTATTTATTTATTTGAAAACAAACAAAACACCAATAGGAAGCTTTACTGTCAGAGCACTCTAATGGCAATATCAGGCTGAGAATCAAATTGTACAGCTAGTACAGACCTTTACTCAATTGTTGGTGCTGAAAAGTCGGGTTTGTCATAATTGTGGGCAAGCCCGGGTTCTAAAACTGTTGTGTAATAAAATCATTAGCTGACAGGGTCCCGAGATTTCGACTGTCTAAGGGCCTCCATCTTGCTCCGAACCCGCGACGCCTAGATAGAAGGCCAGCACGATACCAACTACACCACGACCCGAGGGCTATATTAAATTTATTATTTTTTTTGGGCTATAGAGGCCATTTAGGGGGATAATTTTTTTTTTTATTAAAATTAATTGTTTTGGTTGGTCGGGGGGCGTCCCACACGCTGATTGCCGGGGGTCACCAATCCCGAGCTTTCGCCGTGCTTGGCATTACTTAACCGCAACGATTGTGGTGGCTGTTGCTCTTCTCCGTTGCCAGGCCCCCCGGCTAAATTTATTCTTAAAAGAATTCCAAATTTTGCCAATATTTTTTCTTTCTTCCAAAGGCTACATTTCTCTAAAACTTCTTTCTCCTTTTCTATCACATATAAATAATTTTCCAGGTCTATTAATTGAAGTTTTATTATTTCTTTCCGGTGTTATTTATATATATGAAGTTGGCTTTTATCTATTGTACAAAATAGCTCTCTCTTTTTTGCATTTGTGTTTTTTTTAGCATTATCTCCTTTTCCTATAGATTTGGTCAATATGGTTGGTGGTCGGAAAAGCAAATAACTTTAACCGATAAATAAATTTAACCAGCCAAGTAGCTTAATGCTCTTTAAATCTTTCAACCACTTTCTTTAACGATCTCTCGAGGAAACAAATTGGTTTAAATCAGTGGACATAATTTCAAAAAAAGACAAATATTTTTCAACAACTAATAAGTCACAAGAGATAAATAAATTTTCATTTTAAAATTCAACTACATAGACAAAAAAATAAAGTTATGTCTATTATTTTCTAAGTGAAGTTAAATATTCGAATTTATTATCATAGTTATTTTATAGAAAAACTCAACATAATTAAATTCATATTTACTATTTTAATAAAGATATATAAGTTGTAAAGACAAAGGAGCTGCTCTCCCTAATTATCAAAACATGATGGCAAAAGCAACAAATTTTAAATAAAAAAATATGTGACCGAAACGTCAAATTTAGCTTGATTTTTATAATTAAAAAATAACTATAGTTGTTTGACTCTTTCTTAAAATAATATTATCATACAAATTACAACTCTAATGGCATCTGCAGCCAAAAAAGAGTAATTTAAAAAAAAAAAAAATGAATAAAATAAAATCGAATGTCAAAAAAAAAGTGATCGGGAAAATTTTTCTAAAAATGTCCGTTAATAAGCCCACAATCTTCCAACCACGCACTATTGGCCCATCCTCAAGATTTTTATGCTTTTTTAAGCACTTTTTTTTAAAGTGAAACTTTTTTTTAATTTTTGTCTTTATATATTACAATTATTTCTTTTGTAATTTATTATTTTTAATTACCCTTATATTTTTAATTGGATATAGGAGAATTTGCAGCCAAGGAATTAAATAAAAAACTTTTATTTAATTGTTAACCTTTGATGTTTCGGTCGCAAATCACGAGCTTCTTCAGGACGATTAATTGTTAGAATACAAGATTTTAATTATCATTGCAAATTATACAATATTTTTTTAAGCTATATGTTTTAAGAGTGGTTTGCTAGCTTAGGGCTTCTTACAATTGATTGTAAGAAGACCTAAGCTAGCAAGTCACTCTTAATACATATAGCTTAAATAAATATTGTAATGATAATTAAATTTAATCTTGTTTTCTAACAATTAGTCCTGAGGAAGCTCGTGATTTGCGACCGAAACGTCGACGGTTAAAAAGTTTTTTATTTAATTCCTTGGTTGTAAAGTCTCCTATATCCAATTCAAGTCTACAGCCACTTCTCAACGCTACTTATAGTTTTAGTATTCAAAATATTAAATTTAGGCTTCCTGGTATGAGTGGGCAGGGGATTAGAAAAGACATTTTTTTTACCTACCCCCTAAATGCCCTAAGCAAAATCTGTAATTACGACCCTGCTCTTGGATCAAAATATCAAATTTATTGGCAACCAAATATGGATTAAATCTAAATGGGTATCTGAAATTAATACCATTATAATACACTGTAAAAAAAATTTCGATGATTTTACAATTTTTTGTTGTAAGCAAATTTCCAAGACCAATAGATACTAAATTTACTATACAGTTGAATTATATTTTTACAAAACTCTTTGCAAAAATCGTTTACAAATGCGTGGTAATTTTACTAATATTTAGCAAATTTCGAGTCCAAATGTCTGGCAATTTTACCAATATTTAGCAATTTTCGAGTCCAAATTTGGTAATTTTACTAATATTTAGCAATTTTCGAGTCCAAATGTGTGGTAATTTTACAAATATTTAGCAATTTTACAATCCAAATGTTTGTAATTTTACTAATATTTAGAAAAAAGAAAAAAGATTTACGACTGGACCCATAGGTTATTGACCTTTAGGGGACGTCTCTACCTGGATGGAGTGAAGTAAATATTTTTATTTACTGAAAAATTCCTCCAGGATTTGAACACTGACTTTTTTTTAGAAGCTTGCTGCCTAGTTCATTTGACCATCGAATCACCTGTTAACTAATTATCTATCTCTGCTATTTGGCATTCAAGTATGACCTCACTGTAAACTATTTTTACTAAATAATAAAATAAAAAATAAACTTAAAGTTATCTTAATATTATTATTTTTTGTATTATTATAACTTAAATAAATCCTTATAGTGCCAAAAATGTCTTTATTAAGAAAGCTAAAAAGCAGTCGAAACAAAGTCGGCCATGTTGGCAGCCTTAAAAGGAAAATTACTATACCCTTGTATTGTAAAATTAGAAACCTTTTTGTAAAATTACAAACCCTTTTCTAAAATTACAAACCGTGTTCTAAAATTACAATGCCGTTGTATTGTAAAATTAGAAATCGTATGGTAAAATTACAATATTTACTCTAATTTTCCAAGAGAATTGTAATTTTAAAATGTTTTTTGGTTGTAAAAATTTTTTGAATGCATATATTTGTAAATTTAGTATACAAATGTATGGTAGTTTTCATTTACAAGGAAAATTTGTAAATTTACTATACTAAAACATACTAAAATTAAAATTTTTTTTTACAGTGTACTTTTCTTTCTTTAAACCTAATTAAACCATTTAATTTTTGTTGATTTAAGAAATACATTTCTTAAGGTAGGCGATCATTTTTGTTTATTTAAACAGATGGGTTTCTTCCCACACAGGTGCTTTTCTCTATATTTCGCAATTCTATTTAACATTAAATTCATTTAATCCTCTTTAAGAAAAAAAAGGAAACTAAACATTGGATATTTGATATTTTTCCCTCATTTAGATAATTTCGAATTGAATTTCTCTTTAACATCTTTTAATTTAATCAGATAATTAATTTCGTAAAGAAGAAAACAAAATTAAAATACAGAGAGCCTATATATATATTTAAAATTAAAACAGCACTCGGAAAATCTTCCTTCTTATTCTATCTAACAGGTAAATAAAATATAATAACAAAAGTCTCCTTCTACAAATATTAATTAACCTTGAACTTACAGGTTAGATTTACGCATTTGTTTTAGCAATGCGAACGTTGAGCTATCTGTTCCACAAGCAGAAATCGGTTTCTTTCTCTCGCTTGCATTTATAATTTTCTAATCTCTATTCGAGAGAAAAAAGCAAAGACAAAAAAGATTGTTTTAATGATTAAACTGAATCTATTTAATTTTTAATTTATTCCACTTAAATAACAATTTCACTTTCTCGCAATATTTATAGACTATACAATATTTACAGTAGCTTTTTTTTTATCTTTTGATTTTTGATCTTTTTCGGCATCTAAGGCCAATTAGAACCCATCTCTATTTATTTCAAATGATTAGTAGCCTATTCAAATGAAATAAATTTTTTTCGCTTGGGACGGGAAGCGAACCCGGGACCCAAGATTTACAGTAGTTAAAAAATAATGGTTTATAGCATTGGTGATTCAAAATAAATAAAAGTAAAAAAAAAAAAAAAAAATTGAATGAAAACAGAAAGTTGGTATTTTTTTTTGATTATTGATAATTTTTTTTTTTTTAAATTTTCAATTTATTTTCTGTCCTTTGAAGTAACACAAAATGAAAGAATAATTTCCAATTAAATTATTATCCAATATATATATATATATATATATATATATATATAGAAAGCGCCTCGGGGCTCAGGGCTGCGCCCCCCTACCCCCTTCTCTTTCCCTTTTCATTTTTATATATAAAGTTTAACGGTTAATTATTCATGAACTTAAGATTTTTTGTGAATCATATCCTTTCCGGGACTCTCCCGGACACAGACAAAAAATTTAAGCCGATATTTTAGAATTCAAATGTAATAAATAAATAAAAAATCGTAAACATGGGTAAATATTTATATTTTGTTACCATGGCAACTATTTCTCCTAATTTTTATATTTTTCTTATTTTAACGGTTAATTACTCAACTTATTGTTATTTGTGAAACAAAACCTGTCCGGGACACTCACAAACATACACAGAAAATTTCATCATAATTGGTTCAGTCGTTTAGGAGGGTTTAGTCACATACACACGTACAGAAGAATTATATATAAAAGATATAGGTTATTTGGAATAAATAAACAAATGAATGGCAAGTTTTAAGGCTCAAACAGACAGAACGCGAAATTCGCGTCGCTTGGCGTTTTTTCAACGCCGCGAAAGGGCGCGAAATGTTGTATAAGGCAAGACTGTATCATCCCCGTCACACCGGGGCGAACTTACCTGCGTAAACGCTCTCTTTCGCGGACAGCTTTTTCGAGTTGTACAAATTTACAACTCTTTCGCGCGAACAGGCGAAATAATCAAGATGAGTAATGAAATAGAAAAACTTATAGAGTTAAAAACACTTGTTTCTTTCTGCCTCTAACTAAATAAAAGAAATAATAGTAAAGTTATATTATAATCTATATTTAATAGACTGTAATAAATATGTTTTTGGTTGTCAGCCAATCTATGATTAGTAAAAGTCCGAATCGAGGTAATTGAATAGTATTATCTTATTCTAATTTACAAGCCTCGAAAAATATTTAATCAAAGTTATCATTAATAAAATAAGATTTAAATAAAATCTAATTTTCAATGATATTCTATTTCTTTGTAATATAATACTTTATTTATAAAATATTTATAAATTCATTAAATAAAGGTTGTTGAAACATATACACAATACCGGATCGTACGCCCAGATTACGCTTCCTGTGTGGCTTAGCAAAACCTTTCCCGCGAATGCGCGCGTAGCTGAGCGTCGAATTTCCGTTCTGTGTATTTGATTTAACCCAAACAATTTTTTTTATTAAAAAAACATTCACACTTTTTTTTTCATTCACACTCACACTCACACACACATTCACACAGTCTTTTCGGCAACTCAGGCCATTTTTAAGACTTTGGACGATAACCCTTATAATTAATATATTTATTGGGGGTTCAGGCATTTTTATTTAAGCCATCTGGTATCCAAATGGCTTAAATAAAATCATCGGACTGCCTGGGGTCCGAACCCGCGACGTTTGGTATAGGAGGTATGCACTCTACCTACTACGTCAAACCCGGGGGCAACCCAAACAATTTAAAAAATCCCAGTTAATTTAATATTTTTAAATAAATAATGACAAAAGCAAAGTTTTAAATATTTGAAATTTGTTTCCTCAAATTCTTTGTTTGACCATAATTAGTTTATTATATTCGGTAATAAAGGGACCCTCACACTTGAAACCTCGTTCACAATTTTGTGCAAAATATTGAGCTAGATTTTTGTATAAAATATTGAATGGTCGAGGACCCCTCAAACTACACAAAAATTTTGTACAAATTTAAAACTTGACCTCGGGCCTTGGTGAAGTGGGTAGCGGGTTCGGATCCCGACTCATGCGACAATTTTTTCCAATTGAATTAGCTACCAATCCAGGTGAAATAAATAGAGACGGGGTCTTGCTTCGCTGCCGAAAAAGATCTTAAATGAAATAAAAAAAAAAAATTCTATTATAGTCTACATGTTTCATAGAATATATTTTTTTGGAATTTAGGGCAATTTATTGAAACATATGAGGAGGGGTGGGGGCCCACATATTCCACCCTTTCCTCTCCCCGGCTACGGCCCTGTTAGCTACATACCTCGATACAATGGAGCAGGAAAGACTATTCGATTCCCTTCCTGGTTTATTTTTTTTCAAAAGGGGTTTCATTGATTCTTCCATTGTTAGGCCAATTAACGCACTTTGAGAATCGAACCCATATCCTGGCGAGCTTTATGTCCTTTGGAAGTTTTAACTTATAAATAAAACACATCTACTCCTCCATATTATTTTCTTCTTTTTTCTCCCTCCACTAAAATAATAACTTTTGGGGTTTGTTTAATAAAAAAATAAAGTAAAAATAAAAAGTTTTTATGGAAAATAATTTTGAATAATGATTTTTACTTTCTCTTACCCTATATATGAAATATATAGAGATAGTATTCGATTCATGTCAAAAATTGGATGTCGAGATTTTGATGGATCTTCACTTTTTTGAAATTATGTCAGAATATCTTTAATCTAGAGGCTAAATCAACAAGTAGAGAGAAAAAAAAAAAGAAAATAGGAAGAAAAAAAAAAGCAATTAAACCAACCTTAAAATCACAAATATTAGGATTCTTCTCACGAAATAGCTGGTGCTCTTCAGTTGTGTACCAGCCCAAAAGATAGGCGTAAAAGAAATAAACGCAGGCGAGAGCCACACATTAACCATCATGAAGGCGACTAGCCTTTTGGTCATCCGGGTGGGGTATTTTAGAGGCTTCACGATGGCGTAATACCTAAAAAAAAAAAAAATCCAGACATGAGAAGAATTTAAAAGAATTCGTTAGAAAAAGTAAATGTTACACTTTTTAAGAAAAAAAAAATATTTAACTAAAGATTTCTTTAAATTGAGAAAATTTATTTTGCAACCAAAGAAAGTTTGGCTTAATATTCAGGATACAGGATTTGAACTAAGCTGGGACTGTGTCAGAACTGGAGATCAGTGCCGTAACAAGGGAATGAAGCGCCTGTGGCAAGTGTCTAACTTGCGCCCCCCCCTCCCCCTCCTAACCTTTTTTTGGGCCAAGGCCCGCCTTTTTAAAATTATTGTGCTCCCTATATACAAATTTTGTAAAATATATAAAATGATATTTCAAATTCTAAATTGCACCCTGCCCTGAATAAGCAAATTTCTGCTCCCCTCTCTCTAAGTTGTGCGCTGCACGTGGTTTTTATTTACCACCAATATAATCTCGGAGACCATTTCCCCTCTCCCCCGTAGGGCCTCGCTGATTAATATGTTGGTAAATCAAAACCACGTGCAGATCACAACTAGGTCCCCTTTGTTTTGCGCCCCCAGCCCAGTTGCGCCCTTGGAGGGCGCCTGTTTTGCCACTCCCTCGTTACGGCCCTGCTGGAGATAGTCCAAATCTTGGAACCGAAACGTTAGCCATGGGGTTAACAAATAAACAATTGCATTTACATTTTTAAATTTAAATTTCAAAATAAATTTTATTACAAAATTGTTTCGACCCATGATAAATTTTTTTGCAATTACCGTAATTGAGAAGGGTGAATAAATAAATCCAGAGCTGATATTCAGGCAATTTATTCGGATTAAATCCCTCCGCTATAGGTCAACGTTTCGGGGCTCAAACGGCTCCTTCTTCAGGTCCATGCGGTGTCGAGAAAATAATTGAGGGCTAATTATTTTCTCGACACCGCATGGTCCTGAAGAAGGAGCGGTTTGAGCCCAGAAACGTTGACCTATAGCGGAGGGTTTTAATCCGAGGGATTTAATCCGAATATATTGCCTGAATATCAGCTCTGGATTTATTTATTCACCCTTCTCAATAATATCCACCAGGCTGCCCCTATCTTCATCACAACAATTACCGTAATGCTACAATCCCTAGCGTTGCAGTTTGGAGAACACCCTATCCCTTAGACACTTAAAGTAGAGATTATTTAGGCAATATAAAATTTAAAGATAAAAAAATAAATAAATAATCATTGAATCCTTCCTCAATGGCTCCAACCCAAAGAATGACCTAAATTTGAATTTGGATAATATAGGGAAAATTAAAGAATCAACATTAAAATTGAAATAACGAAATTAAGTCCTTCCTTTTCCCTTATAAATCGCCCTCTCTCGCTATATTCACGATTTTGAAATTTTTTCTCTACCACTCTTACTCGCACTTGGTATCAAATTTTAGTAAAAGGGTAATTCTTAGGCGAGGTAGATTTTTTGTATTAATAAAAAAAAATAAAATAAAATAGAAGCTGCTTTTCATATTATATGATTTACGTAAATTAAAATCGTGATTATATTTTATTTGTTAATCAAATTGGCAATTCTTTCGCTCTCTCTCTCTCTCTCTCTCTCCTCAGTTTATTAATCATATCTGCATCATACACGAACATGTAGACTACATATATTATGTACATCTTATTATCATTATCAGCATTATCAGGGGAATATTGATCCAGCTTTCAGGGTTCTAGTCATCTACATACACTCATATGCATCTTCACCCTAATCTCATTTGTAGCAATAATAATAAATTAGAATATATTAAAGAAAGATAAACTATACAGCGCTAACTAACCAGGGGATTTCGCTACCGAATTATCATTTAAATTTTATTATTTAAAATATTCATAACAACTCTGTCATTTTTACACTTTTACACTTCACCTTATTGTGTTTTTTTTTTGTTTAGAAATATATTTTTTTTGATTGATGAATTTGACAGCTACTTTTGATATATTCCACATATGTGACCGTCCACATGAAAAGGTACCAAATCTTCACCGGGGTCAAAATTGAGTTTTTATGCTTTCTGCACAGAACACATCCTGCTGAGCAAGCCGGTATTGTTTTAAATTTCCTTTATTATTGTTATTCAGAATTTTTTTTGACTTTTGAACAACATTAATGAAACGATTACAATTCCGTCTTTCTTATATTGACGGATAAAATTTAGATTCGGATTGAAATATCCCTATTATTTATAGCTGTCAAACATTTTTCCTATATCATTATGATACAGGTAGATTTTCTTTTAAACGTGTTCTAGTTACAATAGAAACCAAATCAAAACAAGTCTGCAACTTCCGAACATTGAGAAGGGGTTGAAATATTGCGTAGCGATTGTGGTCAAGGGGAATTCGAACCAGTTGACAGCCAATCTAAAATCAACTGATTAATCGATTGCTATCAAGCCAACGAATTGGCACAGTGTCGGAAACGATAAATAAACGAGGGCCACGTGCCCTGGGACGAGGGGTGGATTGTTTTAGAAATTGATACACGTTTCAATAAATAACATTTACAATTAAAGGGAAGAAACTTAGAACGTGGTTATGGTTCACTAAATTTGTAATATATTATTATATATAAATAATAATAATAATAGATAAATTTTGATTAATGTTTCAAATGTAACAATATATTATAGAGATGTCATTCCATTTTTTTTTTTTATTTGTATCTAAGAAAGCTGTTTTCTTTTATATTATTTATTTTTTTTCTGACGATTTTATGAGGAAATAAATAAACTATACTGTACTTCTTTGAAAGTTTTTGAAATAGGACTATTTTGGAAACTTTTTCGTGTTCATAAAATTTTAAGAAGCATCTTTTAAATTATTTATTTTTATATTTTTAACTAGCTGCTCCCCCGCCTTCGACGGCCAGGGGGACTTCACACCCATCCTCGTCTTTTTTTATTCAAGTGCCGTAATTATTCAGTCAACTCATTTCAGTCAATTAATAATAAAAATACATATCAGGCTTATTAAAAAAATATCACTCTCCTATTTAAAATAAAATCTATATATTGAATATATGATGGCGGAAGGTGCGTCTGTCTGTCTGCCTTTATCCAATCAGAGTCCCATCCCCGATCTCTCTAAGAAAAAAATATAAAAATTTAATTATATAAAAATTTTTATTATTTTTCATTTGAAAGATCTCTCGATCTTCATTAGGGGATCCCTCTGGGATTTTCAGAATACTTGAAATTTTATCCCAACTCTAGTAAATTGCTACTTGACGAATTTTTCATCCAATCCTAATCATATAATATTGATATTATTCTTATGGAATATTTAATAAAAAAAAAGTAAAAATGCATGAGTTGGTCATTGATGTTGCCTATCTTCCAGGAACACTTTTTCAAACCTGGAATTATGTTTTCGAAATCTATTTACAATACTTGGGTAAACTTTATCATAATTTTTACCGACTGTACTAGTGTATCTTCTGTTGCCCTCTTGAGACCTGTGTACAAATCGAAAATATTTTTTGAGGAGACGGATTGTAATACAATTAAATTAATCAAGCTATTACAAATTGTAATAGCTTATTAATTTAATGGCTGTTTCAATCAGCAGGCAGTACCTTTTTATTCCATTTAAATTTTCCATTTTTCTTTCTTTTACCAGCTTCCATAGGCGTAGCCTGAAATTTTTTATGGGGGGGGGGTTTCAAGAAAACCCCTGTTTTCAAACATTTGAAAAATTTAAGATTATTTTAGGGCATTTATAAATCTTTTTTTTTTAGCTAGAGTAAATTATTATATTTTACTTTCTCTTACCCTATATGAAATATAATTTGTAATATACAATCCCCCCTGGCTACGCCTATGCCAGCTTCTATACTGATAGAATTACTTTTCCAAGGTTGAATTTGTTTAGGCTAAAATTTAGCCTAGAGCTTCTCGTATAGACTAAAAATTCTAAAAAAAAAAAACTGAAAAAAGTACTTCAGTAAGGTACTTTTTGGCCGATTTTGTTCAAAAGCTTATTTTGACTGCCCGGGAGGGTACTTAACTTAAATATAATAATAAAATTTCAATCTCCTAGCTCAATTCCAACATGCGTAAAATCGTTACACACAGACAGACGCACATACAGACCAATTTGCGGGACCCAGTTTTTAGGACTCAGGGGACTTGAAAATATCAAAATCCATCAAAATCCCGACATCGAACTTTTTCATGATCGCAATATTTTCTCTCTATAATACATATATAGGTAAGAGAAAGTAAAAAAGTATGATTATCTCAGGCTATTCAATTTTTGAAAAATCGTGTAGTAAATAAAACTCTTTAAAATAAGTAATATAAATTATCATATTATGACAACAAAAATTATCAATTTATGACAAAAAATGTGTCGAATAGAGTACTTAGTTCCGGTTAACGGATTAATTCCAATAGTTAATACAGATGATTAATTTTATTAGTATAAGAAGCACATACCAATAATTAATAACTCATTGGGTTGTTATAACGCCCAACACACAATTCCAAAAATACTTTTTTTGAACTCCGGGAGTTCTAAAATGTCGAGAATCATTAAAATCTTGAGGTCGAGGAAGTAAAAAATCTCTAAAAATATTTACTCTAGAAATTAAAAATTTAGGCCAATTCCGAGATCATTTAGCTATTTAAATATTGCAAGAACTTAACCTAAAAAGGTTTTTTATGAAAAATTTTATTTGCAAAGTTCAAATTCCATTGAGAAGTTGGCGAAACTCTATTACCAAACAAGTCTGGGGTCAAATAATATTTAATTGTATAGCAGCCCTCAAAAGTCCTAGAAACTCCATACAATACGATATTTTATATCCATAAAAACTTTCACAATTAGTATTAAAAAAAAAAAAAAATATTAATAAAATTCTCTCTCTTTATATAACCTATCTCGCTTTAATTTTACTTTCGAGAACTGTGTTATTAGATCATTATTTAATTAAATATTAAAAAAACAAAGTTACATTAAATACATTTAATAAGGAGGTTTTATTTCACCACACCCACTCTATTTTGTTCAATACGCCCACAGAAATTGTGTTATAATATCTCTAATTACTCAGTCCCAGAGAGAAAGAGAGAATTTATATTTTACCGAATTATATAAATATATTCATTAAATTAAACAACAAATCTAACAATTTACTTTTTGAAACTCTATATTATAACAGAACAAGTCTTGAATTTATCCAGACTCGAGTTTAAACAGGCTACGAAGCACCTCCTTGTATTTCACCAATGTTGGATGGGGATCTCCTTGATTGGCCTGGGAATTTCTCACCTTGTTCTAAATTATTTGCTCCCTTGTATGGATATTCAAACTTTTTTTCCACCATTAAATGTTATACTAAATTATTCTAATTAACAAAAACATTTTGTTAGATGTATCTATACAAAACCTTGGCCCTAGGGTGTGTGTGGGATTATAATATTATCCTATAAAAAAAAATAGCTTTTGCCGATAAAACAAGCCAAACACGATTTTAAAAATCAAATACGTTCATAAAAAATTCTTAACTTACTATGCTTTTTTATATGTATTCAGTAGAGGGCCCCTCTGGGCTACATTAATATTATAATTTTAATCATACAGAAGTATACTATATTCAGGGATGGGCAAGTTACTCGATTTTGAGTAACGAGATACAAAATACCAATTACTTAAGATTTTTTGTAACGAAATACAAGATACCAATTATTCACGGGTTTGTGTAACGAGATACAAGATACCAATTACGTATTTCAAATACATTGAAAATACCAATTACAAACAAATTTTTCCTTAATTTTAAAATACTTTTTGTGGGGTAATTTTGGAACTAGAGCCCTGCACGGATACGGGTGGCCCGTAGGCCCGTTACCCGCCCGCCCGCGGGCTTTGGAGGCCATGAAAAAATTACGGGCGGGTAGCAAGTCTAAATAAACGGGTTCGGGCGACGGCATGCAAATGAAATTTTATTTAAAAATTGCTAGACATTCTTTCATTCATTCACTAAATCTCGGGCGGGTTTAAAAAATTCCGGGCGGGCCTAGAGAATGGTAAAAAATTACGGGCCGGATACGGGCGGGAAGTCAAAAAAATACGGACTCGGACCGTCCGGGCCAAAAAATCGGCCCGTGCAGGGCTCTATCTGGAACCCTAAATAAATTTAGTTTAGGAAAGTGGCAGCTAAACTTATATTGGAGAATACCTTTGGAAAATCGAAAACAATAAAATTATTCATGACAATAAAAAAAATTTATTTATAAAAATATGAAAAGGTTTCAAAAACCAAGTTTTCAAAAGTTTTGTCGGATAATCTGGAACTTGATAGAGAATGAATAAACCCGCAAATGAAAACAATCTTTCAACTGGGGCAGAAGAACAAAGATTTAGTCTTTGAGAGCTGGTTGAAAGAAGAAAGCAAAAAGTTTTTTAACGAAGAGTGAAAATTTGGCGGTTTGATTGACTTCTCTTTACTGGTTTTTACTAAGATTCAGAGCAGAGAACCCACACGACGATTACATACAGTAATATTAAATAAATTAAAACGATTTCAGCTCCCTCTCCAAGACTTTTTACACTGCGCAAATTAAAAAAAGTATTTGGTATCTCGAATTTCAGATACCAATTACTAAAAATGTAACGAAATACAAGATACCAATTACTTTGCCAATGTTGTAACGAGTTACAAAATACCAATTAATATTGTATTTGGTATCTTGTATTTCAAATACTGAACTGATACCCCACCCTGACTATATTAATGCTAATTTGAATCCTGAACTAAATCATTATTATTATACCATTACCTTTACTCCCCTACACCATAATTTTCGGCCCCTCACCTGTCCATAACAAAATCCTAGGACCGCTATTTATTGACTTATCCTGGTATACACAAATAAACAATTAAGAGATTTGAGAAATTCTTATCGTAAGATTTTCCTTAATTTATTATTTTGATTTCGACGAAGGCATCACTGTGAGGTAGAGTTACTCCTCAAACTAGGACATCCTCCCTAGCATAGAAAAGGTTGGATAAAAGGAACCAGAAATTAGGAGTAGTTCATTAGCTAGAAATGAACACAGGAGGAGGGATTAGAGATAGGAAATAATGTAATTTCAAGGGGTGCCGGTAGATAAGTACGGCCAGAGGCCAGTTGGGTTTAAGAGGTGTGTCTTCCTGCAGGTGAGCACCTCGGGTAAATAAACCGGGATCTCCATAGGAATTTCAAATAATAATATTTTTCTTAGATTTTTTCCTATTAAATTAAACCCCAAACCCGAAAAGTCGAAATAATATAAACATGTTTTATTTCTGCTGGCTGCCTTCCTCATTGTGTTCCTTTTTTTTCACACTTTTTTCTCATTCACACTCACACTCACACACACATTCACACTGTCTTTTCGGCAACTCAGGCCATATAAGACATTTACGATAACCCTTATTGATTTTATATACATATTTGGGGTCCAGACATTCTTATTTAAGCCATTTGGTATCCAATTCGCTTAAATAAAATCATCGGACTGCCTGGGGTCCGAACCCGCGACGTTTGGTATACGAGATTAGCACGCTAACCTCTACACCAAGCCCCGAAGGCTTGTATTCCTTGAAAATCAAAAAAAAAAAAAAATTTGAAAAATTATCTCATTAAAGTATTAGTACTCTTTGGCCGCTTTTGTTCAAAAATTTTGTGTTACGTTTAAAATTTCAATATCTTAGCTCATTTTCTACGTCCTTTAATTTGAACATAAACACACGGACAGACGGACATATTTTTTTGCACTCCGGGGTCTCAAAACGTGTACCGTTATTTCCATCAAAATCTCGACATCAATCCAATTCTTTCTCTAGGCGTGCGTCTAGACCTTTCGCCAACTAGTGCAATCATCTTAATTAGTCGGGGGATTTGTTAAATATTTAACATGTGATTTATTTTTGAATAATTATTAATTAAATATATTGAGATTATTTGAAGTTTGTCGACTTTAGAAAAATTGCTGTATCAGTGGCTGTAATAATACATCACTTCAGAAACCTGAATGGATGTGAAAGTGAAATTTTATAAATTTCCAGATAGCCACATGAAAATAGCAAAACAAACAGTGGATAAAAACAGTAAAAAATTATGACTAAGTCCAAAATTTATTAAAAATATATTATATAATTAAAATGAATTTTGAGATTAAACTCGACGCATGTAAATAACTCATTTTGTTAACCAGGTTCTTATATTTATGACATTTATTTCATAATAAAAGCTTAACCTTAAAACTTTTTTTCAATTTCAGAGAAAATCCAAATCAAAATTCGAGAATTTATAGTAATACTCATTTTATAAACAACGAAAAATCGGAACATCCGTCTTATATTCCCTCGATTTTTCCTGGAAGCAAAAATATTTTTAAAAAATATACAATCCTTGTGAGGTATCCGGCTATTAAAAATTCGTGAATTACTAAAAGCTGCTAGTACTAATAAATAATAAACTAATAACCCTCTTTTTTGGTCACAAAGACCTATTCACCCCAGAAGAAGTAGATGTAACATAACCTTCTGTAAGGATACATATTGAACGGGTTAATCAACGAATTAAGAACTTTAAAATTTTATCTAAAGTTCCAAATTCATTATTTCCTCATATTGATGAGAACTTGAATATAAAAAGAATGATTTGGATTTAAATGTAACTTTGACCTTATGACACTTTCAAAAGAATTTGTTTTTTCAACTACCCATAGACATGATTTGAGTTGAATATTTTTTTCTCTTTTTCATCATTGTGGCGCGTATAATATTACTGACAACTAGTTGAAATCAGTATTTTATTATTTTTTCCATTTTTTAAATATTTTATGTTGTTTCAATGAATGTTTACATTCCGCAAATTTTGTCAAAAGAACACTAGACACGCTTACTTAGGCTATAGGCTGCCTCTATGTTTCACGCACGATCCCTATATATAATATATAGGTAAGAGAAAGTAAAAAATAAATAAAAGATAATAAATAGTTAAAGACCCCACCACAATATTCAGTAAATTTTCATAATAATATCATTATAACTACTTTTATTTTGTTAACAATAGAAAGTTTATCTTAAAAGAAGAATAAAAAAAAGTAAAAACAACTCCATGCATAAAATGAAACTCAAGCTCTCCCGATTTTCTCCTTCGGTTATTTATTTAATCTTGAATAAAATTTGACTTCATTTAGGCAGAAAACAGAAAATCCTAACAAGAAGTTTCTCGAATATTTAATAATTTCCTTTAATGAGATAATCATCCACTAGGGTGCAAATCTGTGTTCTTCACACCACTGAATGAAATATTTTATCTCTTGGTCACTGGCCAAAAGCCAAACATTAATTTTAATTTAGTAAATTATTATTTATTTCAATTAGGGTTTACATTTATGAGGTTTATATTTTTAGAAATTTAATCATACCAATTTCCTCTATTAATTGTATTTTTTTTTATATCATGAAAGAATATAATTTATTTAGAAACTCCTTGGGGCGAGAAATTATTTTTTTAGCCTTCGTAGCTTTAGGCTTCGAATATTTCAAATTTTTAAAATTAACTCATATGAGAATTACTGTATATATAAAACGATTCATAACAATTTTATTTGGTGAAATATGAAATAAAAGTAAAAATAAGCAAAATAAATGAGTCAACTAGCCTCACTGTTTCGCATTTTCTATTTTCATAAATTTATTAAAATATAATTTAAAGCTGAAGATTTGTAATTTTTTCAGGTTCTTAAGTTATTTAAATAAATTATACAAGAAGTGGGTCATTGCAAAAAGAGTAGTCGTCACAAGAAATAATATTTTTAATAAAAAGAAGAGAGATCAAAAATAAATCAGTATTAAAAATATTAATAATTGCTTTTTCTTGCAAATTTTATTCTTTTGATAAAATAGAAGTTAATTAAAAGCTCCAATTGTAATTGTGTTGACTTGACATTGCCTATAGAAGAATGTAATAAAATTCAAATTATTGGCAGTGTACATGGTTTGTTTTCATTGCGGTCGTATTAATGAAAATTTATTACGAAGCAGAGTTCAGTCATTTAATAGGCACAAATTGTCGATTATTTATTATTGTTGATTAGATCCTTTGGCCCACTCAGACTGAGACATTAAAACATTATAAAAGCTCCGTTTGAATCTCAACTAGTGCGGGGAAAATTAAAAAAGTCTCAATTTTTCAATAAATACACATACGCCTGTAGATAGGCCACTTGATTAACACAGGATCTTCCATGTCAAATCATCCAGTCATGTAACCCACCATCTCACATTTGGATGAAATTTTTACTTTCTCTTACCTCTATATATATGTTAATATATAGAGAGAGAAAGTATTGGATTCATGTCAAAAATTCGATGTCGAGATTTTTTTTTTGATGGATATAAACATTTTGAGGTCCCCTGAATAAAAAAAAGTGGTTTTCGCGACATGGTCTGTCTCTGTGTGTGTGTGTGTGTGTATGTGTCTGTGTTCACTTTTAAGCATGAAGGAATTGAGCTATGAGACTGAAATTTTATATATAAGTTAAACACCCCCCAGGAGATTGAAAATAAGCTTTTAATCAAAATCGGCCAAAGAGTAGCCTACTACTTTACTGATGTACATTTTCAGTTTTTTTTCGATTTTCTCAAAATTCGCTCCACGATTTTGATTAAAATTCAAAAATCAATTATTTTTTAGATGCTCTTTCAAATGTATATTATCGTTATACCCTCAAAATTGTTTGAAGCACACTTTACTCTTGTACTTCATAGGAAGGATAGGAAAAATGGTTGCCATGGTAACAAAACAAATATTTCCCCATGTTTATAAATTTGACATCTTAAATTCTAATATATTGGCAGAAACTAAATATATGTCGACACGAACAATACTGAACTCAACTTTCTATTACCAAATACCAGATTTTTAGACGTTCACTCCTACTCAATCCACCTTATTTTATTGCAGTTGAAAAACAATGAGGGATTTTTATAAATGAATAAGTATATATTAATATTAATAAATAAATTCAGATATTTGGTCGAGCCATTTATTTGTCACAATCATCACAAGTATGTTTTCAAATTTTATTTTCAGGTTTTTTTCTAAAAAGTTGGCCGAATTGTGAGGTAGTGACAGATGTTTTCAATGTTGACCCAATCAGAAGTGGCGCAGCAATTAAGTTGTTGAATTTTATTTAATATAATAGTCAGATTTCCACTAGAAAAGTAGGCCTAATGATCCAGGGTTGTTGATGTTTTCAGTGGCGTAGTAATTGGCAGTTATGAAGATGATATCGTATTTATTCACATTTGAATGAGGAGAAATATGCTTAATGATTCACTGGATGGTTACTGGATGTTATCCCGGGTTGATGAATGTTTACAAAGGCGTACTAATTGGCAGTTATGAAGATGATGTCGTATTTATTCACATTTGAATGAGGAGAAATATGCTTAATGATTCACTGGATGATTACTTGAGTTTTTCAGTGGCTAAGAATTTGGTAGGAACAATTATTATCGAATTTTTCATATTTTTACCAGGAAAAAGCAGACCTAATAATGGATAGTTGTTGGATGTTATCTGACTATTTCATCGCATTAATGGCGCAGTAATTGGCTAAAAAATAAAAAAAATATATGTTAATTCATTTGTTATTAAAAGATGGATTTACCGAATGAAATTATATTGGTAAAATTTTTACTGACCTTTAATTATCATGACTCCTTGACCCTTCACCTTCCCCACTTTCATTTCTTCTCTCGTTTTCCTTCCTTTTAGGGCTTTTTGAATTTTATTTCTATAGTTACTTAGTCATTATTAGATTAGGATGGAATTCTTAATTGTTACAAAGCTAAGTAACTATAGAAATAAAATGCAAAAAGCCCTAAAAGGAAGGAAATCGAGAGAAGAAATGGAAGAGGAGAAGGTGAAGGGTCAAGGAGTCATGATAATTAAAGTTGAGTAAAATTTTACCAATATAATTTAATTCGGTAAATCCATCTTTTAATAACAAATGAATTAACATATATTTTTTAGCCAATTACTGCGCCATTAATGCGCTGAAATAGTCAGATAACATCCAACAACTGGTCCAGATCTGCTTTTTCCTGGTAAAAATATGAAAAATTCGATAATAATTGTTCTTACCAAATTCTTCGCCACTGAAAACCTCAAATAACCATCCAGTGAATCATTAAACTTACTTTTTCTCATTCAAATGCGAATAAATACGACATCATCTCCATAACTGCCAATTAGTACGCCTTTGTAAACATTCATCAACCCGGGATAACATCCAGTAACCATCCAGAGAATCATTAAGCATACTTCTCCTCATTCAAACCTGAATAAATACGACATCATCTTCATAATTGCCAATTACTTCGCCTCTGAAAACATTCAACAACCCTTGATCATTAGGCCTACTTTTCTAGTGGAAATCTGACTATTATATTAAATAAAATTCAACAACTTAATTGCTGCGGCTCTTCTGATTGGGTCAACAATGAAAACATCCGTCACTAGTGCACAATTCGGCCAACTTTTTCGAAGAAACCTGATTGAATAAAATAGAATTTGAAAACATACTTGTGATGATTGTGACAAATAAATGGCTCGACCAAATTCAGGGGACCTCAAAACGCATTTTGGCAGCTTCAGAAAAATTTCGATTTTTTTTTTACGATTACATTAACTTTACCTGTCCAACCTACGGTTGATGGGCAAATATGATTCCGTCAAAAAATGATTTATTTTCAAATCCCTAGATGGAAAATAATTTAAACTTTTTTTTGTATGCTATTTTAATGGAAATTTAGTTGTTTAATAATAATTAATATACTTTAATATGGTAACAGAGAACTTTGAGTAAAATTATATTTAATTTTCGTTCATTTAGGCCTTCAAGCGAGATCCCATGTTTGTTTTAAGCAGACAGACTCCTGGCTCGTACAAAACCAGCTCTTCGCTTAATCATCAGATTTTAAATAGTTTTCCTTCCTTCCTCTTCCCTTAATTAGCAAAATTAGGATTAAACATCATTATTTTAGACAAAAAAAAATGTTATAAAATTTCGGAGATAACTCTGAGATGGTTTTAATCTTGAATTAACTGCAATAAAATTCATTGAGCCGTATAAGCTAACTGCCGGGTTTCCGCTAAAGTAGCTTAACTAAAGTATTTTAAAATAATAAATAAATAAATAATATTTTAAGAGTCTATGGATCATACGATTAATATTAACATTATTTGCGATTATATTTCTTTGCTGGTCTTAGCTTACATCAACCCAATAGACCCAATGCCTGCTCTGAAGATGGTTCAAACATAGACCGAAACGTTCGCTCTGCAAATAAAATAAATATATAAACAAAAAAATTTAGCAGCATTTTCTCATTTTGGTGCTACCCTCTATTAATATTACATCACAGCAATATCATTGCATATTACAACCCATGATATAGAACCTATAAGTTATATAAATTATTATTTGAATATTTAATACGGAATAAGTTTACTTATTTTTTATTTTTTGACAATTTCCTTGAGTTATGCTACCCCGAATTGAACCCGGGATGTCCACCCAATTGAAGTCATAGCGCTTCCCCTTGCACCAGACGACCAGTCAATAATATTTATTAATATCTGAAAAAATATAAGACATCGATAAGTCGAACTAAGGCCTATCGATAAATATTATATACTTCAGCGACGATTCTAAACAAAAAAAAAAAATATTTCTCTATTCATACAACCATTTCAAATATGATATTTTTGTTTATCTTCCCATAAATGTAATGTTATTTGCTTGCACTTTTAATTAATTAATTTCGTAACTAGATTTTAGTTGGAGTAAAAGTGAAATATTAATTTGTTAATTAATTACACAATAAATGTGATACGAATAACAGTCATGTAACTGGTAAACAGCTTGCTTGATTGAAGCTTGGTGCTTGTTATACTCGCGACATAATAACGAATGCAAGAAGACATTGATTTAAAATCTCCTGCCCTGATAACAGGAGGCATCGAAATGTACTAGGAAAAGAAAATTGTAATAAAGGCACTTGTGTAGGTATGTTGTTCTATTAATTCTTGTAAGAGCGGCGCGCCGCGGCGTCTAAACGTACTTTAAAAAACTAAAACTATTATAAGGAATTTTTCAATGCGGTTTTTTTTAATGAATTATATTCATAATGGATTATTGTGATAGAAAGTTATAATTTTTTTTAATGACTTATTAAAAAATTAAGGAAATTAATTTTTTTGTTATCAAGCTAATAGGGCAACCATGTGCCAGGATTTCTGCTTGGGGGAAATTTTTTCCCCCCCCCCTTCTCCAGAAACTCGAGAAATTTTTTTAGTATAAATAATTATATCAAATAAAAATTTTTTTCTTGAATCAAAATAATTTTATCAATTCGTAAATTGAGATTTTTTCAATTATTTTAGCCTTTTTTGTTGTTTTTAGGAATTTAGAGAGAAAATTATTTTAAAAAAAAAATCATTAGGAAAACTTAGTATTTTTTGTTTAGATTCCCCCCCGCCCCCCCCCCCATACCCACAGGGAACAACCTGTCCCATCATTTTTAATTTTTTTTTTTAATTTAAAAATGAATTTATCACTTACTTGTTAGTAGCTTAAAAATTATCTGTCTAATAGTTCAGCACTCTTGCAAGAGATGGCAGGCTAGTCTTCTATATTTCAATCTTTATTCAATTTTGGAGGAAATATTATTTTTCTACTTACTGGTGGGAAATATCGCTCGCTCCCTCCTTTAGATCCACATTTATTACATTTATATAATGTTTACTTTCTATAATTAACTTTGTGTTTCTACCTAAAAAGTGGATTAGATATTTATTTAATTCCTCTTCCGTTCCTTACCATGCTCTACTCTTTTACCCCTTTGACCTTTTTAGATAATGTTGACGTTTTAGTTGCGTCTGCCTAAAATAATGTTTACTTTACGACTTCTCATGTTGATATTCTTGATATATAATCACTCCATTTTTTTTTTTTTTTTTTTTAAGAAAAATTGGTCGGATTTGAAATTTAAACCTCAATGATGATGCGTAGGTTTCTTTAATTTGTATTTCTCATTAAAGATAGTACTAAATTCGATTAAAACAATCGTCATACATCAATATTTGCCAAGGGAATGTGAGTTGGTTAGGTAGAGTGGGGTTTTCAACTTGGGTTGTTTCCTTTCTTGCTGTTCAAGTATAAATTGCCTCCTGTTCAGAGGCCGTTTGATCTCTACCTAATCCCGGTGCAACATTTTCAGGAGGCCAATCAGATAAGGGCTCTGCTTTGGTGTTTGAGTTATGTCTATAGACGCCATAAAGTTTATTCCCTCACTCAAGCCTACACCAGCACTCTTCATTCATTTTTATATCTTTTTTTTTTTTTAATTTTAACGATTTTCATTTTAAAGTGATTCATTTATATGCAAATAGCGGCACAAAAAAAAATTTTTTTAACCAGAAAAGAGTAACATAAAAAAGTACAGCTGAATTGGAAACTACATATAATAAATTTGATTGAATTTAATATAAATGATGACTCTGAAATTTACGGACTAGGATTTTTTATTCAGAGAAAAAGCAGAGTAAGAGAACAAACGTTTTCCAAAAGAGATATGCAATAGAAATAAATTGCTTTGATAAATTAATCTAATAATAAATGAAATAGGATATCGGATTTCAATATTTGAAGTATGAATGAATTAAAATATGTAGTATATTGTAAATAACTATATTTATTGGAATAAACAGAATTTCACCAAACGATAATAGGCATCCAAGTCAACGAAAATAAAAATAAGCGTTTTATCGGAAGTAATTTCCGGAGAGCTCAATTTTTCCCTGTTGACAGATTATATTATGATAAGATATAGAGGAAGTGCGCCATAAATGGACTGGGTCTTTAATATGGACCACCTGCTTTTCTCAAAGAACGTTCGTTCTGTCAAGACGAGGGTCAACTACTAGAGTGGGTCGTTTTGCCACTTTTTTTCGGAGCGAAATGTAATAGCCGGCAAAAGTGGCCGACCCACATGAACATTACAGATATAATTTGAAAAGAAATTAATGGCTGAGTAATAATCAACAGGAACAGGTAGATGAAGGCAGCCAGCAAAGAACAAAAACTTTATTTAAATATCGTCGGCGTTTCGGGAACGCGTCGCTCCCATCTTCACGACGATAGATTGTATGTTTAGATTGATACATGTAGGTCATACAAAATTGCAACACAAATCTGCATATACCATTAAATGTATGTTTAATGGTATATGCAGATTTGTGTTGCAATTTTGTATGACCTACATGTATCAATCTAAACAACATTAACTTTATCGTCCTGAAATGGGAGCGACGCGTTCCCGAAACGTCGACGATATTTAAATAAAGTTTTTGTTCTTTGCTGGCTGCCTTCATCTACCTGTTCCTGTTGATTACAGATATAAATTTTTTTTTCAAATCGGACAATATTTTCTGTGAGAATTTTTATTTCAAATTTTCGAAATTTCGACTGAAAATCCCAAAATTGTCATTCAGTTTAGTTGGGTTATAAAGCGACCATATTTTTGGATAACGAGATGTCACTTGCGATGAAAACTGACATTCTAGCCTCGAAATGTCAGTTATATGCCCCTGGAAGGGCCAGAGATGCCTCCTCTGGGCGCTTAATTGTAGGCTACTGAATTTGCCCAGTTTTCGGCCCCAGTGGAGGCCATAGGAGTCATCTCTGGCCCGCCCTTCTAGGCGCATATAGCTGGCAATTTGAGGCTAGAATGTCAGTTTTCATCGCAAGTCACATCTCGTTATCCAAAAATATGGTCGCTTTATAACCCTACTACTCATGAATTAAAAAATATATATTGGCTATATATATGAGCAGAGTAGTTTAATAAAAACAAAAACGAATCAGAAAAAAGTGGGAGTGTTTTTTTTAAAAAAAATAAAAAAAAACAAAAACAGAGATACTAGAATTTTAAAATCGTTTAGTCTTTTTTTTCTATATTTTATTTTATTTTTTTTTTTTGAAAAAAAGACCTCTTTTTGTCAATTTTAGGAACCTCGGGTAGAGTCCTCCCTTTAACTTCTTCCCGGGAGCTTGATCTCCATTCAGATTAAATGTCCGTTTTAAAGATTAAAGCAATTACGTATTATTATTACTAGTCTTTAATTAAAGAGATTATATATATATTTTTTTTTTCTTTGTTTCTCACAATTTAGTTAAGCTGCTTTACGAATGAATTTTAAATTAAAGATAACTTTAGCCCACCTCTCTATAATTACCTTCCTGAAAAGTCCCTTAAGGAGACCGACCCGCTGCTAAGACATTCTGTATTCACTAAGAGCTCCATTATGTCCCTTATGAAAGGCGGGATGCTACGTTCTGCTACTAAGGCTGCTTCTCTCTGTCTCTCTCTCGCTTGCTTTCTCATCCCAGGGCTTCATCTTTACAATTTAAGACGATAATGGAGTGTGTGGCCAGAGACATGCTTTGTGTGAGGTGTATATATATTTCTCCTACTAGCAAGAAAACAAGAGAATAGTATATGTAGAATCTTTATTGATAAAACGAAATACAAAGCATCTAGGTAATCTGGTCAAAACAATAGAAACGTATAAAATACCATTATTGTATTAAATATCAAGTGTATAAATATATATATCCCACGGGGCTGGTGTAGAGGTTAGAGTTAACCTCATATACCAAACGTCCGGGTTCGGACCCAGCAGTCCGATGATTTTATTTAAGCCATCTGGATACCAGATGGCTTAAATAAAAATCCTGGACCCTAATATATATAAATTCATAAATAACGGTTATCGTAAATGTCTTATATGGCCTGAGCTGCCGAAAAGACAGTGTGAATGTGTGTGTGAGTGTGAGTGTGAATGAGAAAAAGTGTGAATGTTTTTTTAAAAAAAAAAAAAAAAAAATAAATATATATATAAAATATTCATATTCATTTAAAGTGATATTTATTTCTTGCTTGCAAAATGCAATAATATCGATGAAGATTTTTATTTTGATTTAGCCTAGTTGTTTTTCATTAGGTTGAACTTTAAAGGGCCCGGAACCCCTCAGAGGGGCTACCGGAATTTATCTCCCCTGCACAAGACTTTAATTTTTGTAAGTATGTTTATGTGTGGTGTGCTAAACGTCCCAGACAATGGCGGATACAAGGGTGGGGGGGGGGGTAAAAAGTGTAATTACCCCCCCCTGAGATTTTGGAAAAAATATTTTTTTTGGGAAAAATATTGTGTTTTTAATATAAAATTTTAAAAACTAATACTTGAAAATTTGATTTGTATATATATTTTATAATATATAAAAAAAATATATTTTATATATATTTTTTTATATATATATTTATATATATATTAAATATATATATTTTTATTTGTATATATTCTGGTAAACAACTACAGAATGGACCTTTAAATTACCGATAATAAGAAAAAATTGTATGCTGTGCGACCAGTCACATCAGATTACCCCCCTCCTCCGAGAAACTCCTCTGGATCCGCCACTGGTTCCAGAGCCTCCGAGATTTGAACCCGGCTTCTCCAGCCTATTCGGCCTATTCGGGGCCTAGGCATCATAATTAAATAAGGAATAATTATATTTAAATTATTTTTTAAAACAAATAAGGCCTTCGGGCTTGATGTAGGGGTTAGCGTCAAGGGCGGGTCCAGAGGTGTTTCTTTGGGGGGGGGGGGGTAATATGGTATGACTCGTCGCACAGCACACAATTTTTTCTTAATTTCGGTAATTTAAAGACGCATTCCGTACTATTCTGTACTTGTTAGCCAGAATATAAATACAAATTAAATTTTTAAGTACGGTATTAATTTTTAAAATTTTACATTAAAAATATATTTTTTTTCGAAAAAAAAAGTATTTTTTCAAATCTCGGGGGGGGTAATTATCTTCTTTACCCCCCCCCCCTGTATCGGCCCTTGGTTAATGTGTTAACCTTCTATTCCGAGAGTCGCGGGTTCGGACCCCAGGCAGTCCGATGATTTTATTTAAGCCATTTGGTATTCAAATGGGTTAAATAAGAATGTATTAATATATATATAGAGTGTGAGAGAAAAAAGTGTGTTTTTTTATATAAAAAAACAAATAAGGTTAAATGAAATATTAAAATCCGATAAAAATTTTAATCTACATTTTCTCATTTTAAATCTTTGTTTTATTGGTTCATTATTTTATATTAAAGATGAAAACCAATTTTTAATTTTCTTCTTATCAATATTTCTTTTTCTTTCTAATTTTATAGACATTAAACTAATAAATTGATTTAAAAAACAGGCAAATTCTCATATCTGATTATTATAATAAGGTTTTTATTATAAAATGAAATACGGTGCGGATAATATGATAATAATTATACTTTTATTGCCAAAGTTTTAAAATGACATGAACATTATATGTAATTTGTTTTAAATAATTCCCTCTCTCACTTTCACTCTCAGTATAAATGTTATATCATTTATTAAAAAAAAAAAAAAAATTACCCTTTAATTACTTTCTTTAGATTAAAAACAAAATTGTCTCTTCAATAAAATAGAAAGCCTTATCAGCTAATAAATTTGGAATTTTTTATAACATTAAAAAAATAAATATATTAACTCATTTCATAGATAAAAAAAATATTTTAACAAATTTAATTATTTAATTATTTAATTCAAACCGGAGTAGTCTCATTTAACCTCTTTTTTTTAATCTCCATGACCTAATAATATTCTTTGAAATTGTCCTGTCTCTTAATTTAATCGTTGGCGACATCTCCTTTGCCGGGCTGGGCTGTCATCTGAGCTCTGCTCACGTTGTGTTATTATAATTAGTGTTACTTATATTTAATGTTTATAAGTATGAGTTTAATGTTTATATTTGTTGTGTTGTGTAATGCCTGAGATCAGATTGAATCATTCGGAGAATCAAAGTAAGTTAATTTTTTTAATTTCTATTCACCCACATTCTTAACCTGTTACCTGTCAATTAGAACACATTTTTCTTTTTTATTTTCTTAAAATTTCTTTTAATCCTATTTAATTTTTACTTTATCTTTTATTAATAATAAAGCAGTTTTATTATTTTAAACAATTTTATTACCGTAGGCCTATATACAGGCCCGCAGACAGACTTGACAGGCCCCGGAGCTACTTAGTAATACCCCCCCCCCCAAAAAAAAAAAAAAAAAAAAACTTAAATTTTTTTTTTTAGTATATAAAAGGCTATTGTGGCCTTCATGCCAACAATTTTTTACACAGTTTTTGATACAACTTTTGAAATAGTTATTCATAGCTTACAATATTTATTTAAATAAAGTTATATAAAATTTTTTCAAAATTTCCTAAACAAAGAGTTACAATAATTTATCGAGGCCAGATCCGGACAGGATTTCCTGGGGAATTTGTGGGTATGGAAAATTTTTTGAAAATTAGCCACTGAAATCTGCGTTTTTAGCTATCCTGAGTCGTGAAAAAGACTAAACTTGATTTTAGCTTAAAGGGCCCGGGCCCTCCCATGAAAAAAATTTCAAAAAAATGATTTTTTCAAATTGAAATTTAGAATTTGAGCTAAAAGTTACGTTTCAATTCTAGATTGGAATTATCTTCAGACTATTTTATTTTTATGATAATATTTTGTCTTCTTCTATCCTGACCTGTAAATAGGAGATTTTTCTCTTTGATTTTTATTTTTTTAAATTTTAGTAAATAATTTTTTCTCCCTTTGAATACTCATCGCCCCCCAATCGCCCCCCGCTTATTTATCGCCTCCCTGAAAACCCAAATCGCCCCCTTGGGGGCGATCGCCCCTAGGTTGGGAACCACTGTTATAGACTATTAGGTCTATATATTATTTAAATTATTTGATGCTTGCAACACTTTGAATGCTTAGAATAAAAATAAATAGTTCATTTCTTTGACATGACAAGTATTTAAAAGTGATTTTATGTGATCATTTAGAATAGGAATTCAATGATTTAAAATACCAATAAATTAATTATAAAATATAATTCACCATAAATTTATTGTCATCTCTATATATATATATATATATATATATTTAATTAAAATTAAAAAACTTAAAAGGAATTTTTTTTAGAAGGTAAAAAAAAATTTCATTGTGTAATGTCCCCTTGGAAAGGGCATCTTTTCTAAAATATATCTTTTAGTTCCGGGGTGATCGAGCCGGAGCTCGGTCTTTTTTTAATAAAATTGTAAAAAACTAAAAAAGTCAGTAAAGTACTAGTACTCGAGGGGCGCGAATTTAATTTGTATAGAAGAAATAGGAAAATATTTAAAATTTGAAAGAAATATAACGAGACAACTTGTTCCTCAATGGAAACATCAATAAAAACACCAAAATAAGAAATAACAGTCCAGGGAGAGTTTTGAGGAATAGCAACATTACTGAGTGGATACTTAGAGGAGACAGTGCCTCATAAGAAAACTTTAATCATGAGATATAAAAGAGTTGCCCAGGAAATGCGTCAGCCTGGAGACAATTAAAAATTATTATTTTAAATAAAATTAATTAATAATTAGTATTTTAATAATAGAATTTAAATAATAGGTATTTTTCTACTAGTTGATTTTGTTGACATTATTAAATTAAATACATTGTAAGTAATTATTGATATAAAAAATTAAATTTACAAAATCTTATCTTATCTTATCTTATTATATTAAACGAGCAATGTACGTTTATTTGTTTATTTGTTGTTTATATATATGCATATCATGTGGGACGATCGCCCCCCAAGTGGGCGATTTGGGTTTTCAGGGGGCAATAAATAAGCGGGGGGCGATGAGTATTCAAAGGAGAAAAAATTAGTTTACTAAAATTTAAAAGAACGAAAATCAAAAAGAAAAATCTCCTATTTAGAGGATGGTCAGTATAGAAAGAGGACAAAATATTGTCATAAAAATAAAATAGTCTGAAGATAATTTCAAACTAGAATCGAAACGTCACTTTTAGTTTTCATTAAATAAAGATTGACCGAAAAAAGATCCTTTCCTACTACTCCTAGGGTCAGGAGTATTTTTTAAATAAATTTTTGCCATTAATTGTGGTTTATTGTAATTCATAATACAATTTAACTAAAAAAATTTCAACGTTTCAGTCACTATTTCTGAAGCTGTTGTATTTATTCACTTTGAAAAGAGAACGTTATCTGAAGAACTTGATTCATTTTTATTAACTTTGAAATAAAGTACTTTTTGTTAAAAATTTTAAATCATGTTT
>JAKCPI010009225.1:0-15224 GCA_023213315.1 Euborellia annulipes | reverse complement strand
TTGGCAAAGTAATTGCTATCTTGTATTTCGTTACATTTTTTAGTAATTGGTATCTGAAATTCGAGATACCAAATACTTTTTTTTTTTTTTAATTTGCCGCAGTGTAAAAAGTCTTGAGAGGGAGCTGAAATCGTTTTAATTTATTTAATATTACTGTATGTAATCGTCGTGTGGGTTCTCTGCTCCGAATCTTAGTAAAAACCAGTAAAGAGAAGTCAATCAATCCGCCAAATTTTCACTCTTCGTTAAAAAACTTTTTTGCTTTCTTCTTTCAACCAGCTCTCAACGACTAAATCTTTGTTCTTCTGCCCCAGTTGAAAGATTGTTTTCATTTGCGGGTTTATTCATTCTCCATCAAGTTCCAGATTATCCGACAAAACTTTTGAAAACTTGGTTTTTTGAAACCTTTGTCATATTTTTATAAATAAATTTTTTTAGTGTCATGAATAATTTTATTGTTTTCGATTTTCCAAAGGTATTCTCCAATATAAGTTTAGCTGCCATTTTTCTAAACTAAATTTATTTAGGGTTCTAGATCGAGCCCTGCACGGGCCGATTTTTTTTGGCCCAGACCGGTCCGTGTCCGTATTTTTTTTTTTGACTTCCCGCCCGTACCTGGCCCGTAATTTTTTACCATTCTTCAGGCCCGCCCGGAATTTTTAAAACCCGCCCATTCCCGCCCGAGATTTAGTGAATGAATGAACGCATGTCTAGTAATTTTTAAATAAAATTTCATTTGCATGCCCGTCCGCCCGAACCCGTTTATTTAGACTTGCTACCCTCCCGTATCCGCCCGTAATTTTTTCATGGCCTCCAAAGCCCGCGGGCCGGGTGGGTAACGGGCCTACGGGCCAACCCGTAGCCGTGCAGGGCTCTAGTTCCAGAATTACCCCTCCAAAAAGTATTTTAAAATCAAGGGAAAATTTGTTTGTAATTGCTATTTTCAATGTATTTGAAATACGTAATTGGTATCTTGTATCTCGTTACTCAAAATCGAGTAACTTGCCCATCCCTGGCTGCAGCAAATGTTCGAAGCGAAAGGTCACCCCACACACAAGTTTATTAGTTGCCAGCTCTATCTGCTGAATCGCCTTCTACGTGATCTTATGGGCGATGAGCTCCCTGGTTTGACTAAATTATCAAACATCCACTACTTCTTTGTGCAGGATTTGAGTAGCAATTATATTAAATTCAAAGGAGCAACATTAAAACTAAAATTAAGGCTGAAGAGACGACATGAAGTTTCTTTACCACCTCACTCGTGACTTCTATCACTTCGCTGAGAGTAATTAAATCTCTTTCGTGAAATTTCAACAAATTCCAAATATCAGCAATGCACAAAGGACCTCTCGTGCCATTCTAGCCCTTATTGCGTTTATTCAGATGCCTGAAATCCGTAACCGTTTGCGTAAAATTTGTTCATTCATTTCTTACTAATCGGCTGAACATTAAATCAGCAGCCAATGTTTTCGCGTTTAAGATTTTGATGAACTATCTGCAGCTCTGAATCAGCAGAGCTCAATTGCTTGAAAACCCACAAAATAGATGAATTTCCAATCAACATTGCCCGAAACAACCAATGTTGTGAGCGTGCGGTGCAATCAAAGATATGGAGGAAATCTACTAAGACTCCTCCCTCAACAATGACCTTATCTAGAATATTTGACTTCCTTGTGTCTTTAATGACCATATATATGTGAGTCTAGAGCTTGCGTACAATTTTGTATCTATTTAGAGTGACTTCAAAAAATTGGCAAAAAATCTGATATGTAAAATTTTCAAATAATTTTGTGCGTGACGTTTTTTTATCAAATCACCTTGAAAGTAAGATTTTATTTAATCTTTAGTAAAAGAAACAAGGTCTTTTGGCCGTTTATAAAGAACGGAGAAGTTATTATACTACGAGAAACGTCGTTAGAAAAAGATTAAGAAAATCTGATGAGGAATAGACTGGAAGAGGAATTTGATATATATACACCTGAATCCTGAATAAGATGAATATTGGTGTAGGAATCGATTTAAACCACCTGCCCCTAGTTGTATCGATGGATAGGAATGGAAACGGAGAAGAAAAATAAGAAGAGAGTTATAGACAAATTAGGAACAAAACAAGAACAGGAAAAAGAATGGCTTGGGATTGAAATAATCAATCAAGTATTAAAGAACGATTTGGAAATGATTAGGAAGGGACAAAAATAAGAAATAAAAGATAGAATATATTGATAGATAAAAAATAAAAGAGATTGGAGAAGAAATAAAAAATATTTAAAGTAATGAGCTTGTATGTTAAATAAAAAATTATTAATTAATTGATTAATTTTGTACAGTTTGTATACTCGTAGATGTATTTTGGAGCATTTTATTTAGAATAATATAAAATTTTATAAAAATCAGAGCCCTTGGGGGGGGGGGCAAATGCTCCCCCTGCCCCCCCCCCCCAAATGACGCCACTGGGCATCAGGGAGCAAAATAGTTAGAATTGTCTTTTCGCCATGTTAAAGATAGGACAAATTTGAAATTTTGAATACCTCTCAAAAGTCACTTTTGATACAAAATGAAATTTTATATCAAAGGTATCGGGTTTTTGATAGTATCTCTTTGTATTTTAAATTTCATCCAAATCGGTCCAGCAGGGAAACCTGTAGCTTTGTCTAAAAATTTGAAAATTGAAGAAAAGAATGAAAAAAAGAAAAAAAGAAAAAAAAAAAAAAAAGGAAAAATAAGAGACTAACTTTTGACCTTCCGAAATCGGCAAAATCTCAACTTTGAGCCCCTGCCATTCTTTTTGTGACTGGAATTTTTTTTTGAATTCGTGCTCAAAATAATCCTTATTTATTCTAGTTTAATATAAAAAAATTTGGCTCCGATATCTTAAAACCTTTTTGAGATATTCGCCCAGAAAGAGAAAAGTTTCTCAAAAAAATTTTTTCACGTCCCTATCTTTTATTAAGGATTTAAAATCATTCTTGATAATATAGTCTAGGGACGACTCGTCCATCTAAATGCAATGGGCCATTGGCATCTATTGGAATGTCAACTAAATGGTAGTATTAAGAGTTTCTTTGCTTTCTTTTGCTTATTACTTGCTCGGCGACGAGTCGCTCCCGCGACTCTTGATAAATTCTATTTAAAAAAGCAAATTTTAGTTTTTTTTTATTATTCTAAATAAAAGACAGGCGTTGATCGGCCGCAGCAAATGTTCGAAGCGAAAGGTCACCCACACACAAGTTTATTAGTTGCCAGCTCTATCTGCTGAATCGCCTTCTACGTGTTCTTATGGGCGATGAGCTCCATGGTTTGACTAAATTATCAAACATCCACTACTTCTTTGTGCAGGATTTGAGTAGCAATTATATTAAATTCAAAGGAGCAACATTAAAACTAAAATTAAGGAAACAGGCGACTGAAGAGACGACATGAAGTTTCTTTACCACCTCACTGGTGTCTTCAGTCACATCGCTGAGTGTAATGAAATCTCTTTCGTGAAGTTTCAACAATGGAGGAAATCTACTAAGACTCCTCCCTCAACAATGACCTTATCTAGAATCCCCCCCCCCCCATTTGACTTCCTTGTGTCTTTAATGACCCTATATATGTGAGTCTAGAGCTTGTGTACAATTTTGTATCTATTTACAGTGACTTCAAAAAATTGGCAAAAAATCTGATATGTAAAATTTTCAAATAATTATGTGCGTGACGTTTTTTTATCAAATCACCTTGAAAGTAAGATTTTATTTAATCTTTAGTAAAAGAAACAAGGTCTTTTGGCCGTTTATAAAGAACGGAGAAGTTATTATACTACGAGAAACGTCGTTAGAAAAAGATTAAGAAAATCTGACGAGGAATAGACTGGAAGAGGAATTTGATATATATACACCCGAATCCTGAATAAGATGAATATTGGTGTAGGAATCGATCTAAACCACCTGCCCCTAGTTGTATCGATGGATAGGAATGGAAACGGAGAAGAAAAAGAAGAAGAGAGTTATAGACAAATTAGGAACAAAACAAGAACAGGAAAAAGAATGGCTTGAGATTGAAATAATCAATCAAGTATTAAAGAACGATTTAGAAATGATTAGGAAGGGACAAAAATAAGAAATAAAAGATAGAATATATTGATAGATAAAAAATAAAAGAGATTTGAGGAGAAATAAAAAATATTCAAAGTAATGAGCTTGTATGTTAAATAAAAAAAGTATTACCTATGTGAATTGGATATTTAATATCAACAGGTGATATATCTTCCTCTTGTTTAATAATAATAGACATCTTATGTTTAATGATAATTATAAAAGTAAAAATTTGTTAATAATTTGCGATTTAGGAGGAAAAAATGGACGTTATGGAAAATGTCAGAAAAAGCGACGACAGCGCTTCAACGTGGCGATGCAAGGAACTATACTTTGAAGAGGAAAAATCAAATTTTAATTTATTAAATCTTTTTTTTTGTTTTACATAATTAATTTATTTTTTTTTAATAATTTTAAATATGAAGGAATGACTCGTGGGGAAAGAAAATTCGATAACTGGAATAAAATCGTGAGTTTATTATTATTTTTTTTCATCAAGGTGTGTGGTATCCGCACAGTGGTCCAAAAAACATTTTAGGGCGCCAAAAATCTGAATCTTAGTTATTGGGGGTCACAGAGTATATATATAAACAGAGAGCGTACTCAATGTTAATTTCTGGTTTTTGTCCGCCATCAGGGTGGCACAATCAGAACGCAGGGAATTTGCGCAAAATTCAAACCAAATTTTAGCCGCTAAATTTAAAATTATGTATTTCGTGTAAATATATGGAGGGAATTTACAATAAGACTTTTGCGAGTTTAGTACTTTTTACAACTTTTTCAGGGAAAATACTCCCTCATTTCCCTTTATTAGCCTAAAGGAGGTGTCGGTAAGCCAATTTGATCGAGATATATGCCAAAATAACGAAAATTTTGAAGAAATACGAAAGCCACATTAAGCATTAAAAAATGTATTATTACTTACTTTTTTGGGTTTTTTCTTTCTCCATTGTAATTTAGATGACAAAAATCTTGCGACTGACCTATTCTGATTGAGATAACTAGAGAAATTAATTAAATAGAGTTGAAAAAAAGATTAACAATTTTAATGAAAATTGTTTATTATTATTATTATTTTTTTTTAATAATGAACGATAAAGGAACTAACTTCATGATCATTAAAAAAAAAAACAAAGAATATTTTTTTTTACATTAGCTCAACATTCATGATTCTTTCGTTCTTTCCATTTACGCGCGCTATTTGTTTTGTCACTAAGGCTGAGAATTCCCTAGTTGTTTTAAATTTTTTTAATCGAAGGAAACCGAACTTCAACCGAAGGACCGAAACAATTAGGTCGGGACCCCTGAAGTTGTTTTGTCACTAGTGTCGACTTCGGTTCGGTTCGGCTCGGTTTCGGATCGGTTCGGCTCGTCTCAGTTCGGTTCGAAACCATCCAGTTAGAAGCTATTCAGTAGCCCTTAAAAAAAAATTTTCGGGACCGAAGGGCCCGAAAATTTTTTAAAACCTACCGAATCGCTTCTAACTGGATGGTTTCGAACCGAACTGAGCCGAGCCGAACCGAACCGAACCGAGCCGGAACCGACCCAAAGCCGAGAATTCCCTAGTTGTTTTGAATTTTTTTCTAAAAATAAAATAACCGAACTTAAAACCGAAGGTCTCGAGCCGCCTCCGGCGGCTCTCGGACAAGGGATCCCTGCAACTTCTTTAAAATATTCTGGATGAATATTTTTTAATCTAAAACAGAACCGACCTTAATTAACCGAAGGTCTCGAGCCGCCTCCGGCGGCTCTCGGACAAGGGATCCCTGCAACTTCTTTAAAATATTCTTGACAGTTACGGATCATAAGCAAGGCGCGTGTCTAGGGCCCCGTAGAATACGGGGGCCCCCAAAATTGATAAACAGATTAATTTTGATCGTGATATAAAATTTCATTTCATTTTTATAAAAAATTTATCAATTGACTTATGAAAAGAGCATCGGTCCTCCAAAGAATTTGGAAACTTCCGATAAAGACGATAAATCCCTAAATGGACTCAGTAGCCAAGAGTGAAAATGAAAGAAAAAATATTAATTTTTATAATAAAATTAATAGTAGCCTATATAGAGAGTTCAAATAATAATTGTGGCTAAAAAAGTTGATATTCTCATGTATAGCAAACTCAAGGTTTTTTTTTTTAAATAGTCAGTGAATAGTCTTAATTCAATATGAAGTTAGCTCCTTTATCGTTCAATATTTATAAAAATAAACAATTATCATTAAAATTATTAATCTTTTTTTTACTCTATTTAATTAATTTCTTTACTTATCTCAATCAGAATAGGTCAGGCGCAAGATTTTCGTCATCTAAATTACAATGGAGAAAGAAAAAACCCAAAAAAGTAAGTAATAATACATTTTTTAATGCTTAATGTGGCTTTCGTATTTCTTCAAAATTTTCGTTATTTTGGCATATATCTCGATCAAATTGGCTTACCGACACCTCTTTTAGGCTAATAAAGGGAAATGAGGGAGTATTTTCCCTGAAAAAGTTGTAAAAAGTACTAAACTCGCAAAAGTCTTATTGTAAATATTATCCAAATATATATATGAACCCTGTTATTCAATGGTGTGTCAAAGACCAAATATCGAGTTTTGAGAAAATCAACATTAAAGTTTTTCTGATTTAAATTGTTTTTATTAGATTATATATCATTTTTTTTGTCAATTGTGCAAGTAAATACTGTAATTATGGCAGATATTCATAAATTATCTCTAAAAATATGACTAATTTAGAGAAAAAAATAAAATATAAAAAATTATTTTTACAAAATTCTCTATGTGCGATTTATATTTGTAAATAATGCTTCAAAGTCCCTTGACCCATGATTGAAAAATTCTCTAAGTCCAATTATATTTGCAAAAATGCTTCAAAGTCTCTTTATATTTAATACTAGAAGCATAGAAACTTTTTATCAAAATCACATTCATCAATTTTAAATAGTATTAATATTTTAAAATTAAATACAAAGTGATATCAAAATTTTCTCATCAATTAATTTCTGAATAAATAGCTTGGAAACAGTAAATCAAAGTTATAATAATGAAATAGACTTAATATTACGGCCACTTCAACCTAACCTAACCTGATATTATTTATTTTATTTATTTTGTTGTCTTTTCGAAATCGCACTGATCCTCATCCTCATCTTCATTTTCATTATCAGGAATATTATCAAAAAAATTAAATTTTGACGTCTACGAATTCAGAGAAAATTTTCTCATTTTTCAAAAAAAAAAAAAAATGATTTTTGTTTATTTAAGGGAAAAAAATATATATAATATTATTTGGTAAATAACTTTTTATTGGTTGTTAAAATCGCACTGGTTAAAACTCAATTAAACGATATTAATTTATTGTTAATTGGAAAATTATATATATATATATATATATATAGTTCATAGAAAAAGATAGAAAACATTATAGAATTAGCCTAAAAGAAAGTAAAAAATGAATTATAATATAACTATTGATAATTTTTGTAGGTTATGAAATACTTGTATTAACTTTCAACAAATGGAATATAGTAATAGTGTATTGAATATATAAATTTGAAATAAATAAAATTAATATTTTCTTGAGTTTATATTAAATACCTCTAAACAATAGCGATGCCGGTGTTCATAATTGAAAATACTTAGGGCATAAACGCAACAATATATCTCAAGCGTATAGTTGTTTACGATGTCTTGCACTTGGCGCATAAATGAAAAATTGTTCTTTTCAAATTAAGTATTACGAAACAACATGTTAAGTACATAAATCATTATTGAAAAATGTAAAATCCTGCATTGAAATATTGTAAAAATAATTTTATGCTTTTACATTAAAAATAAATTTTTTTAGGACATATTTCATAAAAAATACTATTAATTAAAGCATTTGAAACAATATTCCATGCTTAACTCAATTTTGAATTTTTTGGTCTTTGACACACCATTGAATAACAGGGTTCATATATATTATTGATTGATTTTTTTTTTTTTAATTATATATATTATTTTTTTTGTTAATAAGTAATTTTTAATATAGAAAGAATCTGGGTATTTTTTATAACATAAACATCAGATATTTTGGAAAGATAAACTATTTATTTAAAAAAAATACAGATAAATACAATTTATACCTTTTGGGGTACAGAATACAAAAAAGAAATAAAAAAATTTATAATATGTAAAAATGAACAAAAATACACAAGAGATAAATAAATAAAGTTAAATTGTCATTTGTTATAGATTTGTGACGATCTGAAAAAGAATCAAAATTAGTGACGTAAGTTATTGGTAAATTAGGCGAGTTGTCCAGTTGATAGTTTTGTCGAAGAATAACATCTGAATCCTCTGAAAAAGAAAAATCTTCTAAGGAATTTGATGTATCATTTAATGGATGATCTTTCTCCATTTCTATAATAAATTTTAAAGAATATTTGGTGTTCTCAAACTATTGTCAAAAATATTGACAATTGTTTGATTTTCACTAATATTTATCATAGTTTTATTAGTTTTATTAGAAAAATTACTTATCTTATTTGATGTTTCCATTTGTTGTGAAAGATCTCACAGGTGACTGTTATTTTTAGGAATACTGTGCCCAAATCGAATGATCTTTAGGTTATCAATTTCATTAGTTTGTCATAATTATTGCAATTTTTTGCTAAACATTTTCTTTTTCCTAAAAATATAAATGGAAATGTAGTTAATAAACATATAAATATAATTAAAAACATTTTTAAGTATATAATGAAATCCAATACTTATCTCTTGAATGACAATTTTAACGTATTTGACAATATTTGAATATAATATATATAGAAATCACATGATCATTTCATCGGTTGACTACCCTGCTCTCTAGCGGATTAAAGTGTCAAACTCTCACTGGGGTGGCATACGTGACGTCACACAATTTCAAATTCTCCCATTGGAGTGCACCCCCCCTGTTGGGGGTTTTGGAACTTGCTGAGTTGATTTTTCAAACTATTTTCATCCCCACTTCAAAAGTGTTACTGGGAGGGGAGGGTGAAATCTCAAAATTTTGGATTTTTTCATGAAAAGTATCAAAATATATGTTTTTCTTACTGCTGATATTATAAGAAGTATATGTTAATAAAGTAGTAAGTACTTAAGAAGAGATGAAATAATAAAAAAATACATGACAAGAAGTATATCACATTCAAGTAGTAGGTACATAAAAATTCTATATAAAAAATCTGGTGTGACTGTCGCACAGCACACAACTTTCTCTTACATTCGTTAATCGAAAGTTGTGTTCTGTGCTTGCCACACCAGATTTTTCGTGTCGACATATATTTAGTTTCCGCCGATATATTAAAATTAAAGATGTAAAAAAATATTGATATATTGTTACAATGGCAACCATTTCTCCTATCTATTCTCTGAAGTGTGCCTCAAAAGATTTCAAGGGCAAAATGAGAATATTCATTTTAAAGAGGATCTATACCAACCAGCATTGAAACGTCTTAAAACCTTAGTAAAAGAATATGATTTTCGGTTTAACTGTCATTTATTTGTTAATCACAGATGTAACAACCTTTATAATCTTAGCTTAATTGTTCCTGAAGGTTCAGCCAGGAAGAAAATAAAAATAAAAGGAGAAGCATAAAAGGGGAACTCAACTGCGGGAACTGAGAAGATGCCTGTTGAGATTAGACTTGAAAGTCTGAACATTTTAGGTTTTGGAGAAGATAGACCCAGAGATAAACTTAATTGAAGGATCATTTGGAATTTATAAATTAGGCCTACTCTATATAAATAGTGGTAGCGATTTGTGATAAACTTGATAAGAGCTTTGACTTTATCACGGACAAGGGCGGATACAGGGGGGGGGGGACAAATACCCCTTCCCCCACCCCTTTATAGCTGATATTGAAAACATGATTTTTATAAAATCCTATTATATAATATCTCTATTAGTTCAAATTCTCTATATAATTTTTTATTTAATAAATAAAATTCTAAAAAAATTTCTTTTTTTTGCAATGAGTTAATTACTAAAGTTATATATATTTAATTTTAAACTGGTAACCGTTGGCTCTAGTTGAAACATTATGCTTTAATAGGAGATTTAAATTTAAGTGCACAAGGTTTTCTGTTATTAATATGATATTAACACTTTATGCGCATTTCGACACCTTATGTGTCATCTTCAGAAGTAAATTACATACTGTACATTAGGGTGTCCCTTATTTTTCGATTTTTATTTTTTTTTTGGTTATACCCTCTAATTTTTTTACTTATATTCTAAAACACTCGTAAATAAAATTTGACCCCATTTGGAGTTCATTTACCTCCCCGACCGTCTTGGGCGGGATTTTGAAAATTTTTATTTTTTTGCGTATACGTTCTCATTTTGTTTATTATATTAAAAAATACCCACAAATCAAATTTTACGTCAATCGGAGTTCATTTAGCCCCCCCCGACTCCCCTGCGAAAAAATTTAGAATTTTTTTTTTCTCGGATAGGTTATAATTTCGTTGATTCTATTAAAAAACACTCGCATAATAAATTTTATATCATTGAAAGTTCATTAACTACCCCCTACCCCCCTTGAAACATGCCCAGTTAGGTGAGAGAGTATTGGCGCGCTCCCGCGGCGACTTCCTATCTTTAATATGCAATTATTTAATTTTGTTGAAATAATTTGATTAGAAAATAATAAAACAAGAAATTAAATACCAATATTTACTTAAAAGTACAAAAAAGTAATAAATTTTGTTGATATTTCCTTTTTTTTTTTTACAGTCGGGATAAAAATGCCTCCTTTGTGCTCCTGCTCACAACGTTGAAGGAATGGCTTTTGGTCTCCCTCAACGATTATTATGAAAGTTTTCTATTAGCATTACAGCCCTTTCAGCTGTATCATTCACAGCTTTTAGAGAAAGAACTGGTCTTTTGACTTCTAAATCTGCCACGAGAGAGGATTCTCTTCAAAAAGTGTGTCGCTCTACCTTCAATGGAGCATAATCTTTTTACGAAATCCTATAGACTTTTCTTCTTTAAATTAATTACCATCTTCGTTTTTACAATTTAATATTTATTAATTCAAATATCCAACAAACGATAGGGTGCCGCCCGGAGTAGAACCACGAATCCACTGATTTAAATTTAGTGTGCCCTAACCGCTGGACCACAGCACGGTATTCGGTTATTTGAGATCATTCAGAATCACGTGATGTATATAATATCTTATATATTATATGTATAATTTACCATGGCAACCATTTCTAATATTTATATTTTGTTACCATGGCACCCATTTCCATTTAAGGGTTTTAATCTTTAGGCTATATATACATATATTTTTTTAATTAAATATGTACCGATGGCTAATACGCTGATTCTTCCAAGCCACCCACCCGAGGTTTCGCCGTGCCGTGCTTTGGCATTGAGTAACAGCAAGGATCTTGGTACTGCTATTCTGTGTTGCCAGGGCTCCCAGGGAGCAAAAATGAAGCAACAATAAACTATGCCGAGAGGTGGGGGGGGGGGCTGGCAACTGTTTAGAGCAATAGACACCCAAATCATTGCAGTTAGATAATGCAAAGCGCGGTGAACCATAGGGCGAGGAATCAGGAATCAGCGTGTTGAACTTCCTCGGTAGCCATCGGTCTAAATCAATTTTTTTTTTTATCTACACATACAGTATATACCAGGTATATATAGACAACTAAATGGCCTGAGGAATCAAGAGGGCAAATATAAAGAAAAGGAGCACGAAAATAGAAACAATAATAATTACGGATCTGAAGTTTAACCAGAAGTCGGCTTACCGCAAATAATAGAACATTGCCGAAGTACTCTTAGGGTAGGAAAGTGGGAGAAAATCTTAACCCAGAGTCACAAAGGGCCCAATTTGAGGTGGCTTAAGTGCCTTAAAAATGGGGATGACTCCTACTTGATAAACCCGGGACCTGCCGAGAGGTCTGGGCCGGGTAGCTGGGAAAAGAGCAGCAAATAAAATTCATCCAACATGAATTTAAAAATATATAAAGTTGAATCCTCGATTAAGTTATTAGAAAACAGAAGCAACAATAAAGGATAGAAGAAAGAAGAAAATAAAATAGCAACGGCCAGGAAAGCTGAATCTTCGATTAAGTTACTGCCTACTTACTCAGTATTAATAATTTGAATGGATCTTTAGGAGGAACGACAAAACTTTAATAGAAAAATATAGTTTACATAAAAGAAATATAATCAATATAAACATCAATAGGAAACCAAGTGAAACCAAATGTTTTGTAAACAGATATACATTTCAATGATGACAAATTCTAAATATTCACACTTCCCCTGAATTTGACATCATTTAAAAGTATATAATATTTCACAAATAAAAACTAATACAAAAATATATCTTCTTCTTTCATTTTAACTTTGAGACGTTTTCTGGGATATTCAAACCTCTCTTTAGGTAATGACTTCGGGAATATATCGACGATTTGATTTTCAGGTAAAGATTCTTCTAACAAACAATCAGTTTCTTTGGATAAAATGGTGTTAGGATCAGCTGGTACTCCAATTGTTTTAGCTTCTTCCATTTTAAAACGTTTTAAGATTTTCTTGATATAGCTTTCTGAATGAATAAAAATTGAACCATCATTTTTCCTTTCTTTAGGAAGAGAAACCATATTCCAGGTTTTATTTATTTTCAAAGAATTTAATTCTTCTTCAATGGCTTTCTTCCATTCTTCAGAATTTTCTGAATTTATTGCTTCTTCAAAGGTTTGAGGAGTGTCCAATTCAGTGACATTAATTTCATACCGTTGCGGTTTTCTAATATTTTCACGAGGACGAAGATTATAATTTTCTCTTTCAGATTCGGCTTCATTATATTCATCTTCTTGATCATTATTTTGATTTACTTGACCTAAACTCTCTTCATTTTCACTTACTTGAGTTGAATTTTCTTCATTTTCTTGATGAAATTTATATATTACTTTTGATATTTTAGGATTAAAATTTGAATCTTCTTTAAAAATAACATTTCTTGATACTTTTATTTTGTTGGTTATAGGGTCAAGTAGTCTATAATTGGTTGATTCTTTATCATAACCCACAAAAATCATCTTCTTACTTTTCGGCGCTAATTTATTTCTCATTTCATCAGGAATATGCATAAATGCTTCTGATCCAAAAATTTTCAAATGTTTAAGAAAAGATTTTTTTCTTGTCCATAATTCATATGGTGTAGAATTAGGAGCTTGTGTAGTTGGACTTCGATTGAGAATGTAGATTGCTGTACCAATTGCTTCGGCCCACAAATTCAAAGGTAAGTTTTTAGAATAAATCATCGATCTTGCACTTTCGACAATAGTCCTCATGTCTCTTTCAGCCCTTCCATTCTGTTCCGGCGTATAAGGAGCAGTGGTTTCAAGTTGAATACCCATTCGATTCAAATATTGGTAAAAATTATTATTTATGTATTCTCTACCATTGTCAACTCGAAGAATCTTAACTCGATTTTGAAATTTGTTTTTGCATAAATTAACAAAATTTTTAAAATGTTCTAAAGCTTCACTTTTATGCTTCATGAATCCCACAGAACGAAAACCACTATAGTCATCTTTAAAAATAATAAAATAATTGCTTCCACCAATAGATGGAGTAGACATGGGTCCACAAACATCACTGTATATCAACTCACCAGGTTTTTTTGCTTTTTCTTCACGACGATTAAATGAAAATCTATGTTGTTTTCCATATTGACAAGCTTCACAGAAAAATTTATCTTCATTTGTAAAATCAACAGGACCGATCATACCTCTATTATTCAATTCGTGTAATGCTTTTAAATTGATGTGTCCAGTTCTTTCATGCCATTGCATAAGATTGTCTCGGGTAGAAATATTTGCTTGCGAAATTATTTCAGTTTTAAAATTCATTTGATATAAATTACTGGATTTACGAAGACCAGTAGCAATTAATTCACCTTTATAATTATAAATATTAGCATCATTATTAACTTTGACGATTTTCATGCCTTTTCTTGTGATCACACCTTCAGAGAACAAATTTTTCTTCAGATCTGGAACATAGAGAACATTGTTAATCTGACCTTCAGACCATTTTCCATTGACCAGTTTTTTAATTTTAACTATTCCCCTTCCTTTGATTGGTAATTCGATATTATTTCCAAGACGAACATTTTCTTGAACACTTCTTTCTTCAAAATTGAATAAAAATTCTTTATTATGGGTCATATGAGCAGAAGCTCCACTATCTAAAATCCATTCATCTTCACTAATTCTTGAATCATTCTTGTCACTTGTAAAAGCGTATAAATTCGACGAAGATGAAGAGGGTTTATCATCGTTTTCAGTATTACAGTAAAAATTTTCTTTATTAGAACGATTAAAACGACATTCATTGGCGAAATGTCCCCTTCTTTGACAAGAGAAACAGGTAATCTTCGATTTATCACTTTGATCCTTTTTATAATATGATTTAGTAAAATTAGTTTGAGGTTTTTCTCGATTTTTATTCTGAAAATTATTTCGATTATTCTTAAAATTATTAGGTCTTCGATTGTTTGAGGAAGTATAAAATGCTTTTTCTACGTGTTCTACATGAGTGAGAGATGCTTCTTCATCAGAAAGACGAGCCGTTAAATTAGATAATGTTTGCTTACTTTCATCTAAGGACAACCAAGCCTGTCTGAAGTTTCGGTATTTCGAAGGTAACGTCCCCAGAATTTTTGTAAGAATGGTCGCTTCAGTAATATTTTCACCTGAATTTTTTATTTGTTGAGCTAGGTTTTCAACTTTTGCTACGTGTTGAATCACTGAATCATTCGTATCCATTTTCAATTGATGAAATTTATCAAGAAGTAACATTTTGTTAAAATCTGATTTCTGTTGAAAAATAGAATCTAATTTCTTTAACATTTCAGCGGATGATTGACACGACTCGATTAAAACAACTTGAGAAAGATCCATTGCTGCTGTTATCAAGAACATCGCTAGAGCGTCCTCCTTTTCCCATTTTTCAATATGAACTTCATTTTCCGTAGGTTTCTGCTTTGTTCCATTGGCTATATTATAAACACCTTTCGCTTTCAGGGCACAATTCAATTGAAATCTCCATTGATTGAAATTCTTCCCGTTAAATTTGTTTATTGATGATACAAATTC
>JAKCPI010009224.1:0-15280 GCA_023213315.1 Euborellia annulipes | reverse complement strand
CCCCCCCCCTGGGAACCCTAGAACGCACATGCCCCTTCTCCTGTCTATAGAAAAACAGGACTGACTTCCTTGATGTATTAGATTCATGCCAAAAGTTCGATGTCGAAATTTTGACGGATTTGAGGTCCGAGGAGTGCAAAAAACGAACCTTTTGGGTCTTCATTTATTTAAATTTTTTCTTTTAATTCTTTTTTTTGATGAAATACGGGTCTAAATTCCCCCTTAAAATTTTCAATTGTTTTATTGATTATTTTTTGAGGCCCTATTTCGACACCATCTTCAGTCCTTCAAAATTGATTACCGTAGGTAAAAGAAGATTATGTGCATTGCACACCAGTCACATCAGATTGTTTTAACTCGTTGGTTAAGCGTGATTATCTTATTAGTAGATCAAGACATTAGAATTTGCGATTTTTCTCTGGCTCTAATTTATGACGCATTTGGTAAAATAATTTCCAAAAGCTCCTCGCAAAGAACAAATAAAAGTTAAGAGTAGAATTTGCACACATGCTCTCTGTCCAAATGTTCTATCTACTAAACTCTATATTTGTTTATAAATTTCTGATATCATGATAAACGCCTGGTAGATGTAAGAGTTTTTTATTTTGATTTTTTTTTCTTTAGGTCCAGTCTTCCCATGTATTATTTGTAAAACAAATTTCATAAATTTATATTTTCTCTGTAAACATTCAAAGAAATGTTTGAAAAGTCATTTACAAATATTAGATAAAGGCAAATTTAATTTCCTCCAAAGAGCATCAAAAAAGTCAACAGGTAAGCAAATTAAAAGTCTTATTATTATTCATTTCTTTTCTTATTAGATATTGAGGATTTGTTTGATTCTAGGAAAAAGAAACAACGAAGAATTCAAGACCAAAGCTGAAAAAAAGAAAGATGTATTCAAGGCCAAAAAGAAGAATTCAAAAACGTCTCTCAAGAATAAAAAGATCCCTTGTAGGAAATCCTTTACATGCGATGTTTGTATGAAAGAATTTAAATTCCAATCTCGTCTCACGAGACATTTAAATATTCATTCTAGGGAAAAAGAATTTAAATGCAATTTCTGTTTGAAACAATTTAATGACAAATATAGCCTCACGAGACATTTAAATATTCATTCTGGGGAAAAACAATTTAAATGCAATTTCTGTTTGAAACAATTTAATGACAAATATAGCCTCACGAGACATTTAAATATTCATACTGGGGAAAAACAATTTAAATGCAATATCTGTTTCAAACAATTTAAGCAAAAATCTCACCTCACGAAACATTTAAATATTCATACTGGGGAAAAACAATTTAAATGCAATATCTGTTTGAAACAATTTAATGACAAATATAGCCTCACGAGACATTTAAATATTCATACTGGGGAAAAACAATTTAAATGCAAAATCTGTTTCAAACAATTTAATGACAAATATAGCCTCACGAATCATTTAAATATTCATACTGGGGAAAAACAATTTAAATGCAATATCTGTTTGAAACAATTTAATTACAAAGATAGCCTCACGAGACATTTAAATATTCATACTGGGGAAAAACAATTTAAATGCAATATCTGTTTCAAACAATTTAATTACAAAGATAGCCTCACGAGACATTTAAATATTCATTCTGGGGAAAAACAATTTAAATGCAATATCTGTTTCAAACAATTTAATACAAATATAACCTCACAGACATTTAAATATTCATTCTGGGGAAAAACAATTTAAATGCAATATCTGTTTCAAACAATTTAATCAAAAATCTCACCTCACGAATCATTTAAATATTCATACTGGGGAAAAACAATTTAAATGCAATATCTGTTTGAAACAATTTAATTACAAAGATAGCCTCACGAAACATTTAAATATTCATACTGGGGAAAACAATTTAAATGCAATATCTGTTTGAAACAATTTAATGACAAAACAACCCTAACGAGACATTTAAATATTCATTCTGGGGAAAAACAATTTAAATGCAATATCTGTTTCAAACAATTTTATGACAAATATAGCTTCACGAGACATTTAAATATTCATTCTGGGGAAAAACAATTTAAATGCAATATCTGTTTCAAACAATTTTATGACAAATATAGCTTCACGAATCATTTAAATATTCATACTGAGAAAAAATAATTTAAAGGCTTATACGTTTGAATTAATTTGATTTAAATTCTTACGTCCACGAAGCATTTAAATCATGATTATGATGAAAATCTATTTAAAAGCGCTCTCTTTTTCACACAATATACGGTAATTAATATTTTATTTAAATTTACATACTGGGGAAAAAAAGTTTAAAATGCCTTATTGTAAATGTGCTTTTTTTAAAAAAAATTTAATCATCTCTAACGTTTGCAATGGTATTAGGTGCATCATAGGCGTAGCCACGGGGGGGGGGGGTTTGGGGGTTCAAACCCCCCCATTGGACCCAAGCCATGACTAGATATTTAAGCTCTATAATACAAAATACTTTTTTTCTCTATATATTTCATATATAGGGTAAGATAAAGTAAAATATAATAATTTTCTCTAGCTTAAAAAAAAAAAAATTAAATAAAACGCAAAAAATTCGAGAAAATTCAGAATTTTCCCATTGAAAAGAATTGATTTTTGTTATGCTTTATAAAAAATTAAAGCCGCATTAAATCTCGCAAATGAAAAATAATAAAAATTATTATATAAATAAATTTTTTATTTTTTTTCTTAGGGCCGATAGTATAAAGCTAGTTCAAAGTTTGAACCTCGGTCAACAGGCGATTTGACCGAGAATTGCGTAGTATAAAACTTGACCGCCAGTCAAATCAGCTTTGACCGAGGTTCAACTTGACCGGCCGAATTCGGCCAGTCAAATTTTTGACCGGAGTTCAAATAGCCAATTTTGACAGCTGGCCATAGGTGATCACGTATTTTTAAATACATAACCTAAAACATTATTCAAAAATATAAATACCAAACAAAGTAAAAATACAGTTTATTATAAAATTGACAATATATTTTAATTTAAAGTATAAATAATAGTTAGTAATGTTGGTAAAATTTTAAAATTATATAAATATTCACATAATAATAATAATAAATTTTATATTAATAATAAGTGAATAAATATTAATAAATAAAAAAAATATTATTATATAGTCTATATTATTTATTTTTAGTAAAAAGCTTTAGTCCTCAGGCCTTTTTCTATATATTTTTTTTTTCTTTTAAAAAGAAAAGTTATTCGAATAAAATAATATATTTGTAATCGTGTTTACTATTATGTTTGATATGATTGCTTAATTGTGAGGAGTCGACAAATCGGATTTGACGGAATATATTTTATAAACTATAATTGATAGATAATAGGCTAGAATTGAGATGGCTAAACGTTTTTTTTTACAGCAATCTACTAAAAAAAATTCACTCAAATGAGAAAGATGCCAAAATAAAATAATACCATTTTTTTTTTGTATTATATTTGTAAATTGTTTTTTTGTTGAAATTAAAAAAAAAAATATTACAATATTTTTGCGTTCTCTGGAAATTTTTGTTGCTCCATATATAACTAATTTTTAATCAAGAACCCCACCCCCCTGGTCAATGGTGTTTCGATTTATTTATTTATTTATATTTTTATATATATGTGCCCCTTTACTGATGTTTAAATTTGGCCATCTTAGCAATAATTTTAAAACAGCAAGCTGACAGCAACTCAAAAATCATAAAAATGCATTCAAATTAAATATGAAGTTAGCAACAGGTCAGTTTGTCAATGATATGAACTTCGGTCATGGGACCGGAGTTCATTTTTTTTTATACTACGGAACTAGATTTGACTGCGGTCAAATGTTGACCGAGGTTCCCTTGACCGGCGGTCAAAAGTTGACTTGACCGAGCGTTATACTATCGGCCCTTAAAGAGGTGTGAGAGGTGTGAGATAGGAGTCTGGTCAAGAGAAACAGATAGAGGGATACCCCGGTATTTTACGCCCATATATATAAAATTAAGAGATTTGCATTATTTATTGCCTGATACGAGTTGATTGAAAAATTGCGGCACTTAATTAAGAAAGGGCGGGCCCGAGCCACCTCGAGGGGGGGTCTAGGGGGGGCGAAGCGAAGGTGGGGTAAGTGGCTAGTCATACATTTCATTAGACGCCCTATACTGCCCTATTAGTCGGGGGGGAGGAGAAATAATCCTAAACGCCCCCCCCCATCAAAAATTTCTGGCTACGCCTATGAGGTGCATTTAATTATAATTATCTTATTTTATTCGGTTTTACATTTGTATCAAAAATTAAAGCCAATATTTTTGGAAAAGATAAAACTTTTATTTTAGTATACAATGTAATATTTATTACTAGATATAAAATAATTAAAAGTGAAGAAAATAGTAGTTTGAACGTTTTCCCCCCTTCACCCCCTTCACCCGGCGAACAGATCTGTGTGTGTGTGTGTGTGTGTGAAAGGCTGTGGTGGGAGAACTGCTTTCCCCTTCTTTTTCGGGAATTAATGAAGAAACACCTGAAAAAGACAATTGTACAGAAAATTAAGAAGGAACATTCTATCTATAATTTTATATCAACATACTTGCGAAGTTTTCTGTTTAATCAAGTTGTTAATTACGAGGAACAACAACAACAAAAATTTACCCCTACTCCCTTGAAACAAGGAGGGGTGGAATCTCGCGAGGCGAGCGTGGTCTGGCGTCCCGGAGGGAGACGGGCAGACACAACTGAGACGTGAATGTGTATGCATAAGACACCAGCTAGCTGCTAAATTGATGATTGTTCCGGCTTCTGTACTCTACATCTTTTCAAATCTATTCTTCTGATGGGGTTCCATGATCCATCGAAGCCATCCCTGCCTGTAACAATACATCTCTGAAGGCAATATCGACTCGTTCCGGAACAGGAGACAAACCCTACCTGGTCGTGGATGTCCAAGGTGTTCTTCTTTCAGAGAGACCAACCACCAATTCGCCGTAAACACACAGATAAGTGAAACACCCCTTTCTCCCTGTTGTGATCTCACAAATTATCAGTGCAATCTAACTCTTTTCACTTAACAAAAGCGCTTATAAATAAATTAAATAACACAATATTTAATTAATTATCTCATGAGAAATAGACTTTGAACAATCGTAATTTTAGTCTTTAAGAATACATTTTTTATTAAACGCAGAGATCTCGTAAAATTTTCATTTAACTTCATTCTTTTATAATAAATATCTTTCTTTACTATTAAGAATATAATTTCAAGTCCCTATTTATCAGAGTCTGGCCATACGGGAACTTATTACTTTCTCTTACCTATGTATATATGTAATATATATATAGAGAGAAAGTATTGGATTCATGTCAAAAATTCGATGTCGAGATTTTGATGGATCTTCACGTTTTGAGGTCCCCTGAATCTCTTACCTTCGGTAATCGAAAGTTGTGTTCTGTGCTTGTCACACCAGATTTTTAATTTTAATTTTATGAAGTTACTCGTTCAGATTATAATGAAATCATTTTAGGGTATTATTTTAGAGGTTTCAATTTATAAATATTACTCATCATATGTTAAAAATCTCCCTTATTGTACAATTGCTAGTACAATTAATTTCCCTAAATACAAAATAGAGTTTTCTAAGAAAATAATGGATTTAAAAAAGAATAAAACAAATATAAATAACTTTAGTAAATTGCAAAAAAAAAATTAATTTTTTTAGAATTTTATTTATTATAAAAAATTTATAATTTATAATAATGTTTAATGGCTGGAAATATATTGAGGAAGGATGTAAATGCAGGCAGCCAAAAAATAAAAAACGCTCTCAATTCCCTTTGAATGTCCAGACGTTTCGGGCAAAATTTATTCGCCCATCTTCAGTGAACTCTAGAATAGAATACATATAAGTGATGTTGATAATACAATGACAGATGACAATTTTCATTATTGATGAGACTCACATTCTAGTGGGGGGTGAAGGTCTATCAATAACCAGACTGATTGTCAATATCTTAGTGTGATTTATGATGGGCTCTTGGCTGAGTGAGAGCATGAAGACGTTTCATTTTAGAACCGAAATGTTGCATGTAGCTTTTGTGAATTTTAAAAATTCTTTTAATTAAAATAAACTAAATAGTGCACGTTGTTGTTTTTTCGGTCTCACTAAATATAAACAAATATTGTTGGAAAGGCGCAAAAAATTATTATATAAATTAATTTTAATATAATGTTAAACAAGCTCCCTGCGTCTATCTTCTCCAAAACCTAAAATGTTCAGACTTTCGAGTCTAATCTCAACAGGCATCTTCTCAGTTCCCGCAGTTGAGTTCCCCTTTTTATGCTTCTCCTTTTGTATTTATTTTCTTCCTGCTAACCTTCGAACAATTAAGCTAGATTATAAAGGTTGTTACATCTTGATAACAAATAAATGACAGTTAAACCGAAAATCATATTCTTTTACTAAGGTTTTAAGACGTTTCAATGCTGGTTGGTATAGATCCTCTTTAAAATGAATATTCTCATTTTGCCCTTGAAATCTTTTGAGGCACACTTCAGAGAATAGATAGGAGAAATGGTTGCCATTGTAACAATATATCAATATTTTTTTACATCTTTAATTTTAATATATCGGCGGAAACTAAATATATGTGCCACACGAAAAATCTGGTGTGGCAAGCACAGAACGCAACTTTCGATTAACGAAGGTAAGAGAAAGTTGTGTGCTGTGCGACAGTCACACCAGATTTTTTATATAGAATTTTTATGTACCCAGAGGCGTACCGAGGCAGTTGGGGGCCTGGGGCGGCGCTAGAAGAGGGGCCTTATATTGAATTTTTTTTTTTTGGGGGGGGGGGCTGCTCATATTTAAATATCACTTCTCCTTACATAAAAATATTTTTAAAATACCGTATATTCCTGAACCCCAAGGGTCCTGAGGCCTCTCGAAGAGAAATTTTCATTAAATTTTGTTTTTACTTGTGCCCTGAGGGCCCCAAGGCCTCTCAAAGAGAAATTTTCATTAAATTTTGATTTTTTAACTAAATTTTTCGGTTTTTATTTTAGTCCTGAGGGCCCCGGGGCTTTCAAAGAGAAATTTTCATTAAATTTTGATTTTTTAACTAAATTTTTCGGTTTTTATTTGAGCCCTGAGGGCCCCGGGGCCTCTCAAAGAGAAATTTTCATTAAATTTGATGTTTTAACTAAATTTTTCGGTTTTTACTTGTGCCCTGAGGGCCCCAAGGCCCTCTCAAAGAGAAATTTTCATTAAATTTTGATTTTTTAACTAAATTTTTCGGTTTTTATTTGGGCCCTGAGGGCCCCGGGGCCTCTCAAAGAGAAATTTTTCATTAAATTTGATGTTTTAACTAAATTTTTCGGTTTTTATTTGAGCCCTGAGGGCCCCCGAGCCTCTCAAAGAGAAATTTTCATTAAATTTGATGTTTTAACTAAATTTTTCGGTTTTTACTTGAGCCCTGAGGGCCCCGGGGCCTCTCAAAGAGAAATTTTCATTAAATTTTGATTTTTTAACTAAATTTTTCGGTTTTTACTTGAGCCCTGAGGGCCCCGGGGCCTCTCAAAGAGAAATTTTCATTAAATTTGATGTTTTAACTAAATTTTTCGGTTTTTATTTGAGCCCTGAGGGCCCCCGAGCCTCTCAAAGAGAAATTTTCATTAAATTTGATGTTTTAACTAAATTTTTCGGTTTTTACTTGTGCCCTGAGGGCCCCAAGGCCTCTCAAAGAGAAATTTTCATTAAATTTTGATTTTTTAACTAAATTTTTCGGTTTTTACTTTAGTCCTGAGGGCCCCGGGGCCTTCAAAGAGAAATTTTCATTAAATTTGATGTTTTAACTAAATTTTTCGGTTTTTATTTGAGCCCTGAGGGCCCCGGAGCCTCTCAAAGAGAAATTTTCATTAAATTTGATGTTTTAACTAAATTTTTCGGTTTTTACTTGAGCCCTGAGGGCCCCGGGGCCTCTCAAAAGAGAAATTTTCATTAAATTTTGATTTTTTAACTAAATTTTTCGGTTTTTATTTGAGCCCTGAGGGCCCCGAGCCTCTCAAAGAGAAATTTTCATTAAATTTTGTTTTTAACTTGTGCCTACTGGGAGGGCCCCGGGGCCTCTCAAAGAGAAATTTTCATTAAATTTTGATTTTTTAACTAAATTTTTCGGTTTTTATTTGAGCCCTGAGGGCCCCGGAGCCTCTCAAAGAGAAATTTTCATTAAATTTGATGTTTTAACTAAATTTTTCGGTTTTTATTTGAGCCCTGAGGGCCCCCGAGCCTCTCAAAGAGAAATTTTCATTAAATTTGATGTTTTAACTAAATTTTTCGGTTTTTATTTGAGCCCTGAGGGCCCCCGAGCCTCTCAAAGAGAAATTTTCATTAAATTTGATGTTTTAACTAAATTTTTCGGTTTTTACTTGAGCCCTGAGGGCCCCGGGGCCTCTCAAAAGAGAAATTTTCATTAAATTTTGATTTTTTAACTAAATTTTTCGGTTTTTACTTGAGCCCTGAGGGCCCGGGGCCTCTCAAAGAGAAATTTTCATTAAATTTGATGTTTTAACTAAATTTTTCGGTTTTTACTTGAGCCCTGAGGGCCCCGGGGCCTCTCAAAGAGAAATTTTCATTAAATTTTGATGTTTTAACTAAATTTTTCGGTTTTTACTTGAGCCCTGAGGGCCCCGGGGCCTCTCAAAGAGAAATTTTCATTAAATTTTGATATTTTAACTAAATTTTCGGTTTTTACTTGAGCCCTGAGGGCCCCGGGGCCTCTCAAAGAGAAATTTTCTTTAAATTTTGATTTTTTTAACTAAATTTTTCGGTTTTTATCTGAACCCTGAGGGCCCCGGGGCCTCAAAAAGAGAAATTTTCATTAAATTTTTTTTTTATAAATATATGGGGGCCCTATGCCGGCTCGGGGCCTGGGGCGGACCGCCCCCCGCCCCCCTCGGTACGCCACTGTATGTACCTACTACTTGAATGTGATATACTTCTTGACATGTATTTTTTTATTATTTCATCTCTTCTTAAGTACTTACCTACTACTAAAACAAAAAAAATGAATTAATTAATTAAAACAAAAAAAGATTTAATAAATTAAAATTTGATTTTTCCTCTTCAAAGTATAGTTCCTTTCATCGCCGCTGTGAAGCGCTGTCGTCGCTTTCTCTGACATTTTCCATAACGTCCATTTTTTCCTCCTAAAACGCAAATTATTAACAAATTTTTACTTTTATAATTATCATTAAACATAAGATGTCTATTATTATTAAACAAGAGGAAGATATATCGCCTGTTGATATTAAATATCCAATTCACATAGGTAATACTTTTTTATTTAACATACAATCTCATTACTTTGAATATTTTTATTTCTCCTCAAATCTCTTTTATTTTTTATCTATCAATATATTCTATCTTTTATTTCTTATTTTTGTCCCTTCCTAATCATTTCTAAATCGTTCTTTAATACTTGATTGATTATTTCAATCTCAAGCCATTCTTTTTCCTGTTCTTGTTTTGTTCTTAATTTGTCTATAACTCTCTTATTATTTTTCTTCTTTGTTTCCATTCCTATCCATCGATACAACTAGGGGCAGGTGGTTTAAATCGATTCCTACACCAATATTCATCTTAGGCACAAACAGGCCAGAACGCGAAATTCGCGACGCTCAGGCTACGCGCGCATTTCGCGACGAAAGGCGTTTTTGCTAAGCCACACAGGCAGCGTTGTCTGGGCGTACGATCCGGTATTGTGTATATGTATATTTTCATTAACATCACTCATCTTGATGATAGTTCGCCTGTTCGCGCGAAGGAGTTGTAAATTTGTACAACTCGAAAAAGCTGTCGCGCGAAAGAGAGCGTTTACGCCGCGTAAGTTCGCCCCCTGTGTGACGGGGATGATACAGTCTTGCCTTATACAACATTTCGCGCCCTTTCGCGGCGTTGAAAAAACGTCAAGCGACGCGAATTTAGCGTTCTGTCTGTTTGAGCCTTTATTCAGGATTCGGGTGTATATATGTATATCAAATTCCTCTTCCAGTCTATTCCTCGTCAGATTTTCTTAATCTTTTTCTAACGACGTTTCTCGTAGTATAATAACTTCTCCGTTCTTTATAAACGGCCAAAAGACCTTGTTTCTTTTACTAAAGATTAAATAAAATCTTACTTTCAAGGTGATTTGATAAAAAAACGTCACGCACATAATTATTTGAAAATTTTACATATCAGATTTTTGCCAATTTTTTGAGGTCACTGTAAATAGATACAAAATTGTACACAAGCTCTAGACTCACATATATAGGGTCATTAAAGACACAAGGAAGTCAAATATTCTAGATAAGGTCCTTGTTGAGGGAGGAGTCTTAGTAGATTTCCTCCATATCTTTGATTGCACTGCACGCTCACAACATTGGTTGTTTCGGGCAATGTTGATTGGAAATTCATCTATTTTGTGGGTTTTCAAGTAATTGAGCTCTGCTGATTCAGAGCTGCAGAGAGTTCATCAAAATCTTAAACGCGAAAACATTGGCTGCTGAATTAATGTTCAGCCCATTAGTAAGAAATGAATGAACAAATTTTACGCAAACGGTTACGGATTTCAGGCATCCGAATAAACGCAAGAAGGGCTAGAATGGCACGAGAGGTCCTTTGTGCATTGCTGATATTTGGAATTTGTTGAAACTTCACGAAAGAGATTTCATTACTCTCAGCGAAGGGATAGAAGTCACGAGTGAGGTGGTAAAGAAACTTCATGTCGTCTCTTCAGCCTTAATTTTAGTTTTAATGTTGCTCCTTTGAATTTAATATAATTGCTACTCAAATCCTGCACAAAGAAGTAGTGGATGTTTTATAATTTAGTCAAACCATGGAGCTCATCGCCCATAAGAACACGTAGAAGGCGATTCAGCAGATTCAGCATCTTCTAACTGAATGCCCTCAATATCCAACGATTTTTTTTTAAATTCAAAAATCAATTATTTTTTAGCTCTTTAAAAGGTATATTCTCATTTTGCAATTGAAATCTTCTGAAGACCACTTTACTCTTGTATTTCATAGGGAAGATAGGAGAAATGGTTGCCATGGTAACAAAATATAAATATTTTCCCATACTTATAAATTTTACATCTGAATTCAAATATTCCCTACAGCCGGGAACTAAATATATGTCGACACAAAAAATCTGGTGTGAAGCACAGTACACAACTTTCGATTACCGAAGGTAAGAGAAAGTTGTGTGCTGTGCGTCAGTCACACCAGATTTTTATATGTATATTTTTTGTAAATATTTTGTTTGGGGCCGAATGGCTTAGTGCTAAGGGCCGAAATAAAAAAAAAAAAAAAAAAAAAAAAAAAAAAAAGTAGTGGATGTTTGATAATTTAGTCAAACCATGGAGCTCATCGCCCATAAGAACACGTAGAAGGCGATTCAGCAGATAGAGCTGGCAACTAATAAACTTGTGTGTGGGGTGACCTTTCGCTTCGAACATTTGCTGCAGCCGATCAACGCCTGTCTTTTATTTAGAATAATAAAAATCTGGTGTGACTGGCGCACAGCACACAACTTTCTCTTACCCTTCGGTAAGAGAAAGTTGTGCACCGTGCTGGTCACACCAGATTTTTTTGTGTCAAGATATATTTAGTTTCCCATAGCACCTTAGTTTCAAACTTGCATTTTAAATGTTGACTGCTTGAAATAAACTATGGTTATTTTTCAAAATTTTAATCTCATATTTGGACATTTTATACACAATATAGAATCGTAAATAAATACAAAATTTCATAAGAATTGGAAAAAAAATTTTAAATGCGTAAAAAGTTCCAAAGGGGACCCCCTTTTGAATCGAAATTAACATACAAATCCCTATAGGAAATTAACATTGTTCCTATGCGAAGATAAGGTGGAAAGGGAATTTAAAAAGAGTAGAGAGAGACGATAATGTTTGCAAGTGAGAGAGAGACATATATGTTTTCTTTGAAACAATTAAAGACACAAATAAATTTAAAAAAAATGGGAATTTAAATAATAATTGATTTTTAATCTAATAAAAAGAAAAAGATTTAAATTCCGTTACCATGGCAACCATTTCTATCTTTCCTATGAAGAACAAGAGTAAAGTGGTCTTCAGAAGATTTCAACGGCAAAATGAGAATATACATTTTAAAGAGCATCTAAAAAATAGTTCATTTATGAATTTTAAAAAAAATCCTTGGAGGGAATTTTGAGAAAATCGAAAAAAACTGAAAAAGTACATCAGTAAAGTACTAGTACTTTTTGGCCGATTTTGTTCAAAAGCTTATTTTGAGATTCTTCAAAGGTACCTAAGTTAAATATAAAAATTCAATCCGCTAGCTCAACTCCTTCATGCTAAAAATCTGTCCACACACACATACAGACACACACACACACACACACACACACACACACACAGACCAATTTTCGGGATCCACTTTTTTTGGACTCAGGGGACTTCAAAACATGTATATCCATCAAAATCTGGACATCGAATTTTTGACATGATCGCAATACTTTCTCTCTCTATATATTTCATATATAGGGTATGAGAAAGTAAAAAAATACTAAAATTTGCGAGGGGTTGAGAGACACAAAAATCAAACAGATCCGCCGCAAATATCCAGAGAAAACAAGCAAAGATCCAGGAGCCATTCAAAACACGACCATACTCATTAAGAGCTCAAATTGAATAATTTAATTAATTTAATTTTAGGCTGCACATGCCCCTTCTCCTGTCTATAGAAAAACGGCCACTGACTTCCTTGATGTATTAGATTCATGCCAAAAGTTCGGTGTCGAGATTTTGACGGATATACACATTTTGGGATCCGAGGAGTCCAAAAAATTGTTTTGTGCAACATAGTCTGTGTTTGTGTCTACACTCAGGGTCTCACTTCTAGTGAATTCGTGGATGGCGACCACGAGTTATCAGAGCTAAGGCTAGCTAAATATTTTCCTATGTTTATAAATTTAACATGTTGGATCACTAAATATTTGTAGACACAAAAATCTGGTGTGACAAGTACAAAACACAACTTTCAAATACAGTAGGTAAAAGATAATTGTTTGCCCAAGGCAATGCGACCAGACACAACAGATTGTTTTAACTCGTTGGCTAAGCGCAGTGGCGTATTCAGGAGGGCCCAATCTTTTTAGATCAAGACATTATAATTTGCGATTTTTCTCTGGCTCTAATTTGTGACGCATTTGGTAAAATAATTTCCAAAAGCTCCTCGCAAAGAACAAATAAAAGTAAATTTAAAGGGAACTTAAAAAATTTTTCAACAAACCTTCCTGATAAGACAAATTTTCCTTCCATTTTTACAAGAAATCACCAAGTTCTATATGACAAACTCATACTGTAGAAATGAAAAAAAATATTTTATTTTTACAGGAAATTTCATCGAGTTCTAATTCAAAAAGAAATCCCAAAATTGACAATGTTTCCTTTAAATTTGACAGTAAAAACCTTTGAATTCTTATTTTACCTGAGAAAAAGGCAACTCCTCCATACCCACTCTATCACCAATTAGCTTCTTCTTTGACTTAAAGGTCGTCAATTTCTCTAAGCAGATTTTATTACCAGCTTGAGTTGACTAGCTATCATTTCTTTTCCAGATTCATTCTTGAATATTTTAAACCTGAGTTGATATCTTCTATCATATATACTTTAACTTGAAAAATATTTGTACTTTTTTTTTTTTAGTTCTTTTCACGTATTGTTTGAATAGTATCTTCTTTTGCGTCCTGCTTTTTTTCTGAGATATGGGTGCAAAAAACTAATAAATGTCTACAAAATATATTATGATTTTCTTTTGACATATTTTATAATAAATTTTGTGCCTGACTTGCAGGACTTCAATGAAGACTATTAAAAATTGAGGTCACTTCCAATTGAGTGGGATTTAGAAGGTCTGTTTCATACATTAAAAGGTAAATATAATACAATAAAACAAACTGTAAAATGTTTCAAAATATTATCTAGTGTTTATACAATTTATTTTTTTTTTGAATAAAAACTCTTAGATACGTTTTAGGGTTTTCGGCCATTGACATTAGTGGGAAAAGGGTTCTTTCAGATAAAATTCCTTATTTTCAATGACAAAAGAACCGAATACAATAACTTAGCCCAAGAGGTCTTCGGATGGTCAGGCCGACCTCAACAAGTTAAAAATTTTAAATATAAACAAATTTTGGTAGAATTAAAAAAACAAACTTTTTTTTTTTTTTTCAGAATACAAAATCGAAGATTCAGCATCTACAAAATGAACAATTCATCCTATGGTTCTGAAAATGACATTTCTAGTTTTTTTTTTCATATTATCTAAAAATAAATACATATTTTTGATATTTTAATATGTTTCAAAAACTTATTAATAGCCTATTTATAAAATAAGACATCTTTGATAATTCATTTTCAAAAGTAATATTTACATAGCTTTTATACATTGAGAACTTTAATTAATTTTTAATTAATCTCAAAAAATAAAAAAACATTTTTTTGTTATAATTTGTAAATTGATTTTTTTACATAATTTCCTTTATACAAAGAATCCTTTTAAAAATTATAAGAAATCCTGCCAAATTGTTTTTTACAAAAATCATATTGTAACTTTGTCTATTTCAACGCCATAATGTCGAAACAATAGATTTTTATGTACATTTAATTAAAAAATTTTTAATTATTTTTTAAATATATGTTTGATTTTTCTCATGTCATTCGTAAAACAATAATGCATATCTTTTGACCCGAGAAAATTTAAAAATATATTTGTGCAATAATTAAAAAAACTTTTAAATTAATCAACAATGCCAAAACTCTCTGTTCCATCGAGTGTAGTTGTAGCAGATTAAAAATAAATTCACTTAAATTAAATGAAAAATCATTTTAAATTACAAGAAAATCCAGTAAATTTAGTTTTGACAAAATATCCTTTAAAAAATTACAGGAAATCCTGTCAATTTTTGGTTTCAACAATTTTTCCTTAAAAATTTACAGAAACCGTCAATTTCGTTTCAATTAAAAAACTTTTAAAATTTCCGCCTTGGCAATACGGTCAACTTCGTTTTAACAAAATTTTTAAATTTAAAGGAAATCTTGTCAGTTTTTTTTTCAACAGGAAAAAACCTTTGAAATTATAAGATGCACCTTCCAATTTCGTTTTAACAGCAGGGAACCACGTGGAATTGACGAGAAACCTCATTGACGCATTGACAATACTGTTTCTGAATGAATTGAAGGGATTTCATTGAATTTACAAGGTTTTTTTTTTCAGTG
>JAKCPI010009223.1:0-27426 GCA_023213315.1 Euborellia annulipes | reverse complement strand
ACTCCAAAAATGGGTCTGTTACCCTCTGTCTGTACTTTTCTGTGTGTAAGCATTTTAAGCATGAAAGAAATGAGCTACAAGGTTGAAATTTTATATTTAAGTTGGGGTACCCTCTCCGGAGAGTGGCCATAATCTTTTGAACAAAATTGGCCAAAAAGTATGAGTATTACAGAAGTACTTTTTCAGTTTTTTCGATTTTCTCAAAATTCGCTCCATCGATTTTGATTAAATTCATAAATCAATTATTTTTTACATGCACTTTAAAATGTATAATTCTCTTTATTTTGCTTAACCTTGAAGTGTTTTGAAGCACACTTTACTCTTGTTCTTCATAGGAAAGATGGGAGAAATGGTTGCCATGGTAACAGAATTTGCATTTATATAAATCACCTATTACTATTTCCATATGCCCTTTAAAAAGTATATCAGTAAAATTTTACTTGAAAATTGTTTGAAGTACCTTTACTGATGTAATAGTTCATATTTTTCAAATTCATTTTCCCTTCCATAGAGCCACTGTTAAATCCCTATGTGAATTTGGATGTAAATTTTTGATTCAAAAGGGGACGTCTTTTGGAACTTTTTTGCTATATTTTTTTTTATGGGGAACTAATTATATCTCAAAAAATCTGGTGTGCGTTAAGTCACTCCAAATTTTTTATGAATATTCCTTCAAGACAAGCTTCACATTTTTAAGTTAAGTAGAATTCTAAACGGGACCCTCCTTTTGAAGCCATCCCTATTGGGGTTGTGGTTTGTATTAGATTCTATCTGATCCCTAAATTTCACCAGTACCCTCCTAAGCTTGTAATTGCCGGTAAGGGTTGGTTAGATATTGTCGTGTTTGTCTTTGGTTTGGGTTCACTTCGGAGATCTCAATCACAACTTTACTGATAATAGCCTCAAAACGATAGGTGAAACGTCGGCACTTATCCCAACATCCAACGCGGATATGATATAAGCAAAAAGAGATATTATTAAAGCAATTTTTAAATAAATATTTCGATAATTACTTTAAAAACCACTGATCTTTTTCTAAATGATTTTTGAGCTCCTCTTAAATTTTTTAATTACTTCTTATAATTATGTTGTTGGTTTTTTTTTTTAATTTGTTTAAGGCCTTTTCCGGAATTTGAGGTCCCTATTTATTTCAATTGATTGGAAAACAAGCCTTTGTTTATATATTTTTTGGAAATTAAAAAAAAAAAAAACGCTTTAAATTATTTTAATTTTTATTACTCATTAATTTTTATTTTTTTAAATCATTGCTTCTTAAAACATTCCTTATATTGTCAAACTTAACTCGAAAGTTAAGCGTGTTCTTGTTTACTATATTAATATATTGATATATTAATTGATTAATACTATATTAATCAATTGATATCCGTTGGATAAGTTTTCTAGTTGACTAGAAGTGAAACAACCAGCTCTTAGATCAATTTCTCTTTTAATTCAAATATTTTTTAATTAGTCTACATAGCTGCTTATTTCGCCATTTTTCAAGTATTATCATATTAATTTATTTGAACATCAACCGTCAATTATATTCACCTTCTTGATTAATGAGAAATTCATTCATTTGTTTTAAAATTAATTGACTGTTCTAATTTAATTCTCTTAATGTATTTGATGGTTAGAGGAGAAAAAAAATATATATATATATATATATATATATTTTTTTTTTTTTTTATTTATTGTTTATCTTTTAAAATAAGATACTACTCGAAGCAATTTTTGGATAGAACCCCGGAGGTAGCAGATTAATCTTAATCCACAAAGCCTATGACGTTTCTTTTTTTCTCAAATAAAAAGTTGTTTCCACTATCTATTTTAGCACTTAAGTTGCCTTGATAAAATCCATTCGTGGTTGCGAATTTTGCTTTGATTTAGTTGCTGATGATGAGGTTTTGAGGGTGGAAAAAAAGAAAAAAAAAAAAGAAAACAGACTCGCCTCGAAGACAGGTGGAAGGAAACTCTTTTTTCTCACTTTCTTCTTATCATGGAAAGGATAAAATTTTTTATTCCTTTTTATCTACCAGCAAATTCTTTTTAATAAATAAATAATCTTTTTTCAAAGACGACGCAGTCTAATATCTCAACTTAGAAATCAATATTTTTTTTTTTTTTTTCAGGTATCCTGGTTCGAACAACAGCATGAGAAAAAAAGAAGAAAACGTGATTTTGCGAACAATTACGGTTCGTTCCTAGATGAGCTCGATCCGTTGCCCATTACTCTTCCGCATTCGCGTCAAAGATATCGAACGATAGGACATATAGAGTCTTTCAGCGATCCACTCTTCAAAGAGCAATGGTATCTGGTGAGTAACTTTCTTTCTTTTTTAGAGCATAAAAAATAGTTATGTAAAATTATTTTTGTTTTATGATGTGACGAATATTGAAATCGACGATTTTTTTAATTATTATTAATATAAAATTTGTAGAAAATATAAGTATAAATTGAATTATTTTTATGGAGTAGGTTTTGAGAAAGAATTACTTAATGAAAAAATATTGCTTTTATAAGAAAACGCCATTATTTATAATAATACAGAGTCTTACTAATCCGGACTTCGATAATCCGGCATACCGGCTAATCCGGCTTGGTGAAAGTAACTTAAGAGATAAATATTCAATTTTGCATTTTTTAACAAAATCGGTCAAAAATTACTAGTACTTTACTGATGTACTTTTTTTTAGTTTTTATGATTTTATCAAAATTCAAAATCAATTATTTTTTACATGCTCTTTAAAATGTATATTCTCATTTTGCTCTAGTTTAGATTTTTCAAATTCATTTTCGTCCCTATGGGGATGTGCAGTTTAATTTCGATTCAAAATGGGGTCCCCTTTGGAACATTATACACATTTAAAAAAAAATTTTCCAATTTTGTATTTATTTTAAAATATGAGATTAAAATTTTGAAAAATAACTATAGTTTATTTCAAGCAGTCATCAATTAAACCAAGTTTGCAATTAAGATGCTATGAGCAACTAAATATATCTGCTGTGCGACCAGTCACACCATATTTTTTAAATAATATTATCATTAATCACTTCTCCTTCTACCCCTTCTTCCTCCCTCCCACCCATTTCCCCCTCTCTGGAGGCCATTTCCCCAATTCGCTAATTAGCCAATCAGAGGGCTTTAATTCTTGGCGCCAGAATTCACCTGGGCTAAAGGGAAGGCATCTCGCCTGGCCAAATTAGTAGAGAGGGGACTCTTCTTCAAGAATGAACCCACGTGACTTGTGCTAAGGAAAGAGGACGCTATCTCAGTCTGTAGGCATCCATGATGGCAGCCGGCTGCTCCGCTCTCCCGCTCCTCCTTTCTCAACGTTTTTATCTAGGTATTTCAATTCTAAATTTCTAATTATTCATTTATTTTACTGTTTAATGGTCAAATATTTATAATTAATAATAAAATTTAAGAATATCTCAATATGATATTTGAACCTTATATGAATATCCTATATCTTATATGGCATCGTTTAATTTTTGACTGTTTTTACTCTCTCTCTCTCTCTCTCTCTCTCTCTCACTCACTCACTCAATTGGTGATTACTTTGAAAATTTTATTTCACTCATTTCTTAAAAGCGACATTTTTTTTATTTATAATCGTACTGGTTTATTACCATTGCTCTAAATTAATATTATATGCTAGCAAAAAGTAAGAAATTTTTATAAATATTTTATTTAAGGGGAAGAGAAAGTTGTGTGCCATGCCCCAGTCACACCAGATTTTTTAAAATTATTTCTACTTTCCGAGATATATCCGAGGCGAAAGTTTTCTTTAATATAGTAAGGTTTTTTAAGAAATTCCCTTTCTTTCATTTACACTTTCAATTAAAAAAAAGTGCCATGCTAAAAGAATTGGACATTAATTTTCAAGTACGTCCCGAATGATCCATCCTGGGCACACGTTCGTTTTTAAATATAGTTTGATATTTTAAATGTTCCCCTTTTTTGAATAAAATTTGCTATTTATTAAATATGCCAAGCATACAAAAATTTGACTTGCTTTTCTAACAAGAATCAACCTGCAAAGCCCTCGGTACAATTCTCATGATACAAAACCAGTAGTGAGAGGATTATTAATAACGAGCTAACAGACCCGCTACCCTAACCAGCAAATTTAGCGTTAAAGTTCCGTTGCAACGTCGATGCACTTCTCTCCCAAGCACAAGGGCCTTTTTTAACTACTTATCCCTTATAGGTAAATTTATTTTCTCTATTTACTCACACGTTATTTATTTTTTTTTATAATAAAATCAAAGTAAATTAATAGATAAATAACTTTCTATACTTTGGGAGGTAAATCAGAGCAATTTTGATGCTATTTCGTAAAGATTCTTTATTACTTTCTCTTACCTATATATGAAATATATTGGGAGAGAAAGTATTGCGATCATGTCAAACAAAAACAATGAAATAAGTTATTACTTGTCCATAATCTATTGAAACTGATAATATTGAGGTTCAATTAAAAAATTTCTCTATTAAATCCAAATTGTTCTCTACCTATTGTTGGATCAATATCGGCGAATAAATTTGATAAAAGCACGGGTTAGTTTCATTTCCTTTTGTAACCATACTACTCCAACACTCTTTTTCAATTTAAAAAAAAAAAAAAAAAAGTAAAATATCAAAAGAGTAATATTTAAGTTTTGGCATGAATATTGAATGACATTAAAGATACATAGTATAAAAAAGAGCGGTGACATTTTCCCTCTCTCCGTGTCTCTATCCCGAGTAGTAGTTTGATGCTTTGGGAATTACTCTCTGTCGTAGTGACCAAAAGGTGTCTAACCACTTCAAAGGAGCGGAAGCCCAAGGGAACAAAGAGCCCCTGATCTGACACCCGACCTTAATTAATTTCATTTCAGGTGTCCCGACGACTTTTAGTGTTTATGACTTCTCATCGCCTGCGATTTAGGGAATCTCGTTCATTTAATCACATCCTTTTCTTAATTTCCAATATAAATTTTATCTCATGTGTTGAGTATTTCCACTTCGTTTTCTATTAAATCTCTTCTTTATTAATATTAAGCTTATGATAGCTATAGCTAGGGTAACTCGTGTTCGCAATCCACGTGCTCAAAAGAAGTGAGTTACTGAGTAACACGCAAAATTATGTATGTAAATTATATCAGGTCTATTCTCTAAAAACAGACGTTAAAATTTAAAATAAACAAAATTAATGTAAAAACAATCAGTGTTAAAAAATGCTATTCAAAATCACTCAAATAGCTATTCTGTAAACAAAATCTTTAAAGCCAAAGCGTTAACATTTAGTAAAGTGTTAAAAGTTAATGCCATGTCTAGGGGTGCCTTTAATATTTTAAATGTTTAAATTAAAAATGGCGTCCTTAACCTAAAAAGTAAGGTTATGATTTTGATAGCTTTGAAATAAAAGCAACATGTTAACGTCGCTGTTAAAATTTTGTTTAGAGAATAGCATTTTTTTAACGCTTGATTGTTTTTACTTTACTTTTTAACATCCATTTGTTTATTTTAAATTTTAACACCTGTTTTTAGAGAATAGACCTGTATACGAGGTTAAAAATTTTAATTGATAAATCTTACATAGATTTTACACTTTTACACCAAATACAGTATATTATAAACTTTGCACATATTTATGAATTTTTCGCGGAAAATTTTTCGAAATTTTTTTTTCTTGATAAAATCTTTCTGAAATAAAATAAAAAAAATCCGGTGGGACTCTTACACAACTCTCTTATATTAGGATGTAAAATTTATAAAAATAGAAAAATATTTATATTTTGTTACCATGACAATCATTTCTCCTATGAAGCACCAGAGTAAAGTGTGCTTCAAACAATTTCGAGAGCAAAATGAGAATATACATTTAAAAGAGCATCTAAAAAATAATTGATTTTTAAATTTTAATCAAAATCGTTAAAGTGAATTTTGAGAAAATCAAAAAAAAAAAAAAAAAAAAACTGAAAAAGTACTTCAGTAAAGTACATTAGTACTTATTGGCCGATTATGTTCACAAGTTTATTTTAAGAGGGTACCTAGCTTAAATATATAATTTCGACCTCGTAGCTTATTTCTTTCATTCTTAAAATCGTTACAAACAGACCCACTTTTTTAAACTCAGGGGATCTTAAAACATCCATCAAAATCTCGACAGAATTTTCGACATGAAACCAAATTAGATCGTAAATTATAAAAAATCTCGACATCGAATTTTTGACATGATCGCAATACTTTCTCTCTCTCTCTCTCTCTCTCTCTCTCATATATATATATATATATGTATTTTAACATATACAAGTAGGTAAAAAAAATAATAAATTTATTAAATATAAATTAATAAATGTTCTTTCAGTCAAAAAATTCTATAACAAACATGGAGAAAAATTTTTTTTATTTTACTTATATTTGGAATTAGTAAATCCATTGATAACATTTAATGTAAAGATAAATCCAGTGGCAGATTAAAAAAAAATTAATATTATATAACTAAAATGGTCGTCAATGTTCTCTGGTCCCGTTTGAATGTAATATAAGACATAATTAAACGTAATTATGTAGAAATTTAATTCTCATTTATATTATCCGATATTTTGCATACGTCACAGAATTTTTTTTTTTCCCTTCAACGAAATCTGAACATGAATATTTCTAGTCTTTTTTTTTTTTTTTGTATGTAATTGTCTCTAATTTCCAGTGAGTAATTATGTTCATTATGCATTAATTATTTATAATTTGTTTGTACTCTCACCTTCATTTAATTATTTAAATTAAGCTTTCTTATATTCAACACAACAAGCTGGTAATAATATTTTAAATTCATACTTACTCTAATTCCATCATTTAATATCTCATTCTAATTTATATTACATTTTACAAACAATCAATTAAAATTTTACGAGTATTTAAATAAATATATAATCTCATTTTAATAATGTATTAAAAATAAATATTTGTAGGAATTTTAAAGAAAGACGAAAGAAGAAAATAATTTACAAAATAAGATTAATCTTCAATTTTATTAAATTTTTATAATTTTGCATATATTTTAGAATCAGAAATTAAATTGAAAAATGTATTTATTATTTATTCGATTCTTTTGTTTTGGTCTCTTTTGCTGTATTAAATTGAAATATGCGATATTTTCAATTTGTATAATCATATTATTTTATTTTATTGTTTAAACCGAAAAATATATCATTATTTTTATGGAATGGTGGCAATATTCTGTTTAGACGGGGAGGGGGGGGGGCGAAATTTCTGGTGTTGAATAGGGGGAAAGACATTGGCACGTTCAAATAATGGAGGGTAAATTTAGTGTTTTCTTTAGTATACTCTGCAAAGTTTTATGTGTATCAAATTGTTATGGTGGAAATTAAACAAATTAATTATTTGTATGATTTATTATGGTTTCGACGGTTACTCCATCATCAAATTACCAGAATATACTAAAGTATGTTAAAATACTAACCTAATTAATGATATAGTTAAGGATTCGAGCTAGCAATATTCATGAACTTAAAATGATATTTTTTACTATTGAATACTGTGAATTTTTTAAAATTACCCAAAACATTTCGACACTCTGTTTCTTCCTCTGAATAAAGTCTCTTCTGAAGAAATCGAAAACTTACAAATCAAACCAATATTAAATAAATCATTATAATGCAATTGAAGGAGTTCCTTTTAAGATAACACTTCCGACGACTAAGCATTTTGGTTGCCTAAACTCAAGGAACGAATGGCCCACTATCCCCAAGCCTTCATATCAAGGGCGGATATAAAAATTTTTTTCTGGGAGGCCTGAACTCAAAAATGTTTTTTTAAAGAAACTAAAAAAAAAAAAATTTGTTTTTGCGGAATCATAGTTTTCATTTTCCACCATGCGGAAAAATTTTTTCCCCTCCGTGAAAATCATTTTACCTTTTTTTTTTTTTAGAGACGCGAAATTTTTGCTGCCCTGCGGAAAATTTTCTTCCTTTTAAGGAACCAAAAGTTTTTCACCCTGCGGAAAAAATCATTTTCCCAAGGGAACCTCTTCAATGCACCCGCAATTGAAAAATTGGGGGGGGAGGGCCCCGGCCCCCCCCCCCTCACTTCCCCCCCTGTTTCATATAGGCCTTCTGGAACTAGAGTTTTTCCCAACCGTCCTTTTTTTAAAGGACATTCCTTTCAATTTTCAAAATTAACGTTTGGAATTAAAAAAAAAATTATTATTTATATATTTCAATTTCAAAGAACTACTTGTTTAGAATTTGCCGAAAAAATAAAAACATTTCTTCAAGTCTTCCAAAAATCAGAACAAATATAATTTTAACAATACTTTCTCTCTATATACAGAAGGAAAAAGAAAAAAAAATTAAAAAGTTTAACAAGCTATCATCTCTCTATTCAAACTTTAGTTTTAAAGATTAAAAATTTTTTTTTTTAGATTTTTATACATAGTTTAAATAAAATTTTGATGATTCTTCTAATAATGTTTTTTTTTATTTATATATAATTACTTCCTAGATTGCTTGGTAGATTTCTTTCATTTTATTTTGCTGCAACGTTATGTGCTTGTCCTTTCTTCTTGGCAACCATATATATTATATTTTGACTAAAAATATTGTTCCGTTATGCCATTCCTTCATTGGGATATTTTTTTCCTGTGGAATGGTCACTTTTCTCTAATAAATAAATCCCTAACTGTATCTAACATGGCCAGCATTTCTATAAATTTTAGCAACAGATTAAATTAATTACTTACTTAGTAAATTCGAAATATTTCTGATGGCTTTCTTTTTTCGCGTCTTCCTTCTATATGCATTGCAATTTTCTCTGGACAGTTTTTCGATTTCATTATTCCCTTTGCGACCACTCGATTTCTACGCTTAAAAAAATAATCCGCTACTCAAAGAGTCTCGTATTCATTACCCCTTCCACTGCTCAGAAAAATTTGTTACCTCGGAATGGACTTTTTGGGTCTGTCTCACGTTCTCACCTAATACAAGCGAAATGCTCTCCTGTCCCGTCCCCTTTTCACTTGTGCCATTTAGGCTCTAGAGACCCAATGCATAACTAAAAAGCAAAACTCCTTTAAAATGCATTAGTATTTAAAATTATATAAATATATCTCACAAACAAATTCTTTTGGCATAAATAAAACTTTGATTAACAGGCTAGTCAAAATATTATGAAAAAACTAATATTATTTAAGGATCTGGTAAAATTAATTCATTACTGGGGAAGCAACGTTTCGGGAACTAAACGTCACCCATCTTCAGGACAAAGGTGTTAAAAATTCTTAGCACTGCCTCCTTGAGTTGTTAATTAATTTTTACTTTCTCTTACCTATATGTATATGTTAATATATATATGGAAAGTATTGGATTCATATCAAAAATTCGATGTCGAGATTTTGATGGATATACACGTTTTGGGGTCCCCTGAATCCAAAAAAGTGGTTTTCGAGACATGGTCTGATTGAAATTTTATATTTAAGTTAGGCACCTCCCTGGGGCGTGAAAATAAGCTTTAATCAAAATCGGCCAAAGACTACTAGTACTTTACTGATGTACTTTTTCAGTTTATTTCGCAAAATTCAAAAATCTATTATTTTTTAGATTCTCTTTAAAATGTATATTCTCATTTTTCCATTGAAATCTTCTGAAGACCACTTTACTCTTGTACTTCATAGGAAAGATAGTAGAAATGTTTGCCATGGTAACAAAATATAAATATTTTTAATTTTATTATAAGGACATCGGCCAAAAATAAATACTTTTGCGTATTATCTGTTTTATTTTGTAGATATTTCGATTCCAATGACATAGAATCAACCTCAGTACAATCCACTAAATTGGATAGAACATACATTATATATAATTAATTATTAACAATAAATTAATTTTTTACAAACAGATTTTATCTTACCAGATGTTTTGCAATTAATTAAATTATTAAATTAATTAAAATATTAATTATATATAATGTATGTTCTATCCAATTTAGTTGATTGTACTGAGGATGATTCTATGTCATTGGAATCGAAATATCTACAAATAAAACAGATAATACGCAAAAGTTTGCCGATGTCCTTATAAAAAATTGATCATCCTTACGGCCATCTACAAACAATATAAATATTTTTCTCTTTATAAATTTTATATCTTGAATTCAAATGTACCGTACTGTCGGAAACTAATCATATGTCGACACAAAAAATCTGATGTGACAAGCATAGAACACAACTTTCAATTACCTAAAATAAGAGAAAGTTGTGTACTGTGCGACCAGTCACACCATATTTTTATATTTGAAAATATATTACTATTCTTACTGGAATATGTATATTCCAAAATATACTAACATTCTTACTTATCTAAAATCTGAAGGAGGAAGGAGGCAGTGCTGAGAATTTTTTAACACCTTTGTCCTGAAGATGGGTTACGTTTAGACCCCGAAACGTTGACAAGGGAAAATAAAATAATTCGGGCCGAAATCATCTCTTATCTTCCATCTGTATTACCGCCTTCCTCCACATTTTCTTTTATTAAAAATTAAAATAATTAAAGCTAAATATATTTTGAAAGAAATTTAAAAATTTCCAAGAAATTTTCACCGTTTAGTTAAAACTTTAGTCACAACTTTGGGTCTTAGTTAACTAACTACGATCTGGGCTCATGTTTAATCATATGATTAACCTAACTAAATGTGAAAAGACTAGTTTACTAGCTTATCCGTGGGATAGCCAGTTGATTAATTAGTGAAGCAACCAGCTCTTAGTTATTTTCTTTTACTCTTCTTTAAACATATTTTTTCTGGGATAAAATTCAAAGGTTAATTTATAAAAATAAAATTAATTAAAGAAATAGCCTTATTCGCTTTGAATGATAAATATATTTTTACTTCAAGAAAGTACTGTATTAATCGTCATTTATTTTTGCGTTACACTTAAGATGTGGGTGAGATAAATTTTATTATTATTTTTTTAATAACATCCTGTCTTTTATGTAAAGCTTTTTTGATCTCGTGAATTGATATCCGCTTTATTGTCAAAAAAATTTAAATTAACTTTACTTTCCAATTTTCGACGCTCTTTTCTTTATTATATTATCAAAAACAGAATTAACTGATACACCCATTCGTTCTCTTTTCGTTGAATTTTCTTAAAAATAAGTTGCTTCATATAAGGGATGACCAACCCATGACCCGCTTTGAATATTTCTGCGGCGCCCTTTTACAAAATATATTTATCAAAGTAGTGAAAACCAATTAATTAAAAAAAAAAATACGTTATTTGTGCAACGATATATTCAAAAATTAATTTTGATTTTTAAAAATAATATTGTTGCAAATATTTGACAGAAATTCAAGCCTATTCTCTAAAAACAGACGTTAAAATATAACATCATCAAATGGGTGTTGAGAAACAAAGTAATAATATCAGCGTTAAAAAATGCTATTCTCTAAACCAAGTTTTAACAGGGACGTTAACATTTTATTTTTTAGCTCCAGGTGTTAACGACTCATATGAGATAGCTGTTTTCTGCTTGTTCGTGTTTTTATAACCTCTCGCGCATGCGCATTACTAACTTGATTTGTTATTTTCAATCTAGTAGGCCTATCTAACACACCAGCGTTAAAAAACGCTATTCTCCAAACAAAGTTTTAACAGCGACGTTAACATTTTGCTTTTTTTCAAAGCTGTCAATATCATAACCTTACTTTTTAGGTTAAAGAAGCCATATCTAAGCATTAAATATGGCGTTAAAATAGCAAATCCACCCCCTGAACAGGACATTGCTTTTCAACACTATTGACTAAATGTTAACACTTTGGAGTTAAAGTTTTTGCTTACTGAATAGCAATTTGAGACAAGGAGGTGTTAAAATGAATTAACGCTGATTTCAGATGTTAAAATTTAAGAGAATAGACCTGATTGCCTGTTTTATTTATCAGTTTAGCATTATGAGTTGGCAGAATATCTTACATGTAATCCTAGATTCTATGCTTACATGTAAGAATAATAGTAAACAATAATAATAATTTTTAATTGATTAAAGAATTAAGGATGTAATACTCTTTATGAATGTGAATGTTAATTAAAAATTATTTTTAATTTATTAATTTTTATTTTCAGGCCAGCCAATGTACATGTAGCGCGAATTAATATTATAAAAATCTTGTGATTTATTTAACATGGTGATGATCCTTTGAAGATTGAAATTTTGATGTATATTGGTTGGCCAAAACTCTGAAAATAAGAATATACATATAAATTTAAAATAATTTTTTAATTTCTATATACATTAATAAGCACTTTCTTAAAGAGTCTCTGGGACATTCTGAATCCTTAAATCAATTAAAAATAATAATAATAACTCATTACGTTTCAATTTTTTACCCCAAAAAAATGTCTATAGGTGGTCTAAAATTAGTATGGGGATATATAATTTTATTTGCGGCCCGCTGAGTTATGATTCATTTACATACTCACCAAATGTGAGCCCCTGAGTGAATCTATTTTATTTAGAATAATACCGTAGGTTTATATAAACAAAAACGTCCAAGAAACTCATGTATTAATATATAGTGAGATGGCGTGTGTGTAGGTATATGAAAAATAAGCAACACACTACTAAAAGTTTTCCAGCTACTTCTGATATGCTGTATATATACATATATATATGTATACACATATATGTATATATTCTTGCATAAGATTTAATTAAACTAAATGAAAATTTTCAAATTAAATATAGTAGTATAAATTATAGTCATATCTGCATACATTTGAAAATTTTTCATTACATTTAGTTTGAAATTAAATTTTCATATAAAATTTATTTCTAATCCGCGACGATGATTGTTTTAGCCAAACTCTGTTGGATTTATCAAAATTATTTTCCCATGATAGAGCTACTAATTCGATATCCTCGCCTTCAAAATAGGCAACCCCTTACCTAACTTTAAGGCTCTTGTATTTAAGAAATTAATTAATAATTTTTATTCTCCATTGTAGAATGGAGGTGCGAAGGACGGCCACGACATGAATGTAGCACCGGCCTGGCAAAGGGGCTACACTGGAAAGGGAGTCGTCGTATCTATCCTCGACGATGGCATCCAGACCAACCACCCTGATCTCGCTCTCAACTATGTGAGTAACAAGCATTTGATTTTGAATTTCTCCACATGGCTTTAATAATTGACCTGAGAAGCCAATTCACATTTCAAATTGATACAAATCAGCTTAATTAATCTGATTTTAGAATTGAAGTTAATTAATTTCAAATTAAAAAATACATAAATTAATGTTTTAAAAGAATTTTATTTTTCATTTCAAAAATTGCTCGGAGATAAATCATTAGATTCTGGTGCTGGAGGTCGAGGGTTCGCATCCAGAACCAGGTGAAAAGATTAGTTTCAATTAAAATAAATAGGGACAACATGGCCTCAGATGCCTTGAATCCAAAAAATTGGTTTTCCGCGTCTGTTTTCAATTTTAAGCATGAATGAATTGAGCTACGAAGTTGAAATTTTATATTTAAAATAGGCACCCCCCTGAAGCATGAAAATAAGCTGTTAAGGGGGTTCAGGAGCGACGTCTAAACGTACTTTAAAAAAAAAAACTAGACTATTATAAGGAATTTTTTAATGCGGTTTTTTTTTTAATGAATTAAATTCATAAGAGATTATTTGGACATCGAGCTATAATTTTTTTTAATGACTTATAAAAAAATTAAGAAAATTAATTTTTTTGTTATCAAGCCAATATAGAAAACCTTCTGTCTCAATAATCTTTATTTTTTTTAAATTTAAAAATGAATTTATTGTTATTATTAATCACATATTAATTAAGAAATTTTTAAAATAAGTTTAGATGATTTATTTAAAAACCAACTGTCAAATTAGTTCAGCATTCTTGCAATAGAGGGCAGGCTAGTCTAACAGCCGATATAGTATTAGCCTATATCTGGCCTATATTTATATATTTTTATGCTTTTATAAAAGAACATATTATCTTTTAAGTATTTATTGTTAAAAGATCGGTAATCGAAAGTTGTGTTCTGTGCTTGTCACACCAGATTTTTTTGCATCCCGATCAATTTCTTTAAATTGAATTTTATATACCCTACATACCCTTAATCGAAAAATTATTATAATATTTTCATATTTCATTGCAAATTAAATAGTAATTTTATTTTAAATCATTTTTTCAAATAACAAGACGGTAGAGAACAATTAATACAGTTAACAGTAAGACGATTAGGATCTCCCGCTGCTGACCCAATCATATTTTAATAATAAAATATAAATCATCGTGGATGATTATTTAAATTTAAATAGAATTGCATTTATACCCTGTTTAATAGGATAAAATTATTAAGGTAAACATATACAGTACCATAATGTTTACTTAATTAAATTAAAATAACTAATATCATTTAGAAGAGCAAAATTGCCTGTGTTCAAATAATATTTTACCAAAGTTTTACAAATTATCAAAATACATCACACACAACGGCATTGTTTATGTTTAATAATTTAAATTTATATTAGTTTATATTTAGTAGGGCATTTAAAATAATTTCGTTCTTTAATGTTTATCTATACATTACTAGTCCCCCTTTTGCCATACGAGTATGTAGTGCGTAGCTTAGCCATTTTTAGAGTCAATTGCTAAGGGATTCGGTTAATCAATTAACACATTTTTCTTGCCAATTTGATTAAATACAGTAGAGTCATGCTAATCCGGCCGGATTACCTGAAACATTTAATATAATTTGAATAAGTAAAGTGGCTGTTTTATTTAAATAATAATAATAGATGAAAGGAGCAGGCAGCCAGGAAATTAGTCTCCACGAAATGCTGTTTAGGAAACAGTTTCGGCTTTAATTAAATAAGGCCATCATCAGTTCAATTATTGAGAGTAATAACTTAAATGACTTAATGGCATTAATTGGACTGATGATGACCTTATTTAATTAAAGCCGAAACTGTTTCCTAAACAGCATTTCGTGGATAATTTCCTGGCTTCCTGCCTGCTCCTTTCATCTATTATTAACATTTAATATAATACAAAATTTCATATTTTACTTTTTCTATTTTTTAATATAATGAAAAAAATTCTATTTTATTTTCATTTATTAATGTTAAGTATACATACAATACAATTTATATTAAAATATTAATGTATTTATTTATATAATTAAATATTTACTAAATTCATATATCCGAAAAAATAAGGGTGTGCCGCCGGGAGTCCTTAAGGGCACACTGAGCGCAAATCGGTGGATCCGTGGTTCGACTCCCGGCGGCACACCCTTATTTTTTCGGATATATGAATTTAGTAAATATTTAATTGTATAAATTTCGCGGCTCACGTACGCGATGTATATATAATATCTTAAATATTATATATAATTTCTTATTTATTTATTTATATAGTCACAATATTTATACATAAGAATGTATAATCACGGCCGGACAAAATACTCAAAAACCAGTATTTGAAATACAAAATACTTTAAAAGAAGTATTCAATTACTTCTTGTATTTCAAAATACAAAATACTTAGAACTCAGATATTTAAAATACAAAATACGTATTTTTTATATTATTTAAAATAGAAAATACTTAAATACAAACTACAATGGCATACATTTTTATAAGTAGCCTGTTGCCAGTAAATTCTTGGAACTTTTTCACATCTATAACAAGTTAAAATTAAAAAAAAAAAAAATTAAATATTGGGACGGGCGAAATCCTCTGATTTAAGTATTTGAAATACAAAATACAAATGTATTGATATTTCAAATACAGTGCTATATTATATAATACATAGGCCCTACATAAATATCTCTTGTGGCAAATTGTTTTGCCACATTGTATTTCTAAGAATGCCGGATTAGTATTTGTTCTCGAGAATTCTTTCTCAAATATTAATATAAACGAATAATTTATTTTTTATTTTTTTTTTGAAAAAAATTTAAGAAGTGGCTTTTCAAGACGTCCAATTATCCAGTATGTTGAAGTATCAAAGTTCGGATTAGCAAGACTCTACTGCAGCGTTTTCCAAACTGTGAGGCGCGCCTCCCTAGGGAGGCGCTGACTAGTCTAAGGGGAGGCGCGAATATTGGTCACCAAGATCAATTTTCTAAATGCTAGTTTTGCTAGTTTTATAAATAAAATAATAATATTTAGAAGATTCTGGACCATTTGAATACCAAATGGCTTAAATAAAAATGCCTGGACCCCAATAGATACATTCGAGTATCGGTTAAAGTCGTTAAATGACCTAATTTTAAATGGGAAAAAAGTGTGAGTGTTAAAAAAAAAGATTGGATTAGGGGTTGAAAAATTGAAAAAAATGTTTTTTAATTTATTTTAGCTAAATCGATGCCACTAAATAGAAAAAATTCAAAAAATAGCGTTGATTATTATTTTGATTGGGGGGATGAAGGGTTGATTACTTAAGAAAGGCCTTGGAATATTCCAAATCAGTTGTTGACATTCTTTTCCATCTCTAAATATAGTTAGATTAGAACAAAAGATATTTTTTTTACTTTTAATAAAAAGGGAATTGTTATTTTCATTTATTTTTATTCCTATACAAACAGATAAAGACAAGTCTCTCGTTCAGTCGAGCGGGTGGCGGGCTGCAGGCGCGCCTACTACTTGCTCTCTTTTTTTAAGTTGTGTTTTAAGTGAATAATTAATATAGTGTAACTCACTGACCACTCCGTCAGCCAACACACCCTCCTGAGAGTCTTATTAAAGGTAATTATTATGCATTTTATCGTTGAAAAAAATGATAGAAACAAATATATAATTTGGCTTCGAAAAAGTATTCTTTTGAATATGAAATTAAATATTTTGTATTTCACAAAGGGTAGAGGGAGAATATAAGCTGTTGAAAGGGGGAGGGGGAGTGAAGGTGTCATTGAAAAAAAAATTAGTTTTTTATTTATTTATTTATTTTAAGCACTTTCTCATTCACACTCACACTCACACACACATTCACACAGTGTTTTCGACAACTCAGGCCATATAAGACTTTATACGATAACCGTTATTAATTAATAATATTCATATTGGGGGTCCAGGCATTCTTATTTAAGCCATTTGGTATCCAAATCGGACCCGCGACGTTCGGTATAGCCTATATTTTTGTTAATCAAATTTCCTTAATATACTTTTACACAGGGGTGGATTAAGGGTTGAAAATTAAAATAAAATAAAAATTAAAATAATTATTTATAAATGTATTCAAATTATTTTGCGAGTAATTTCGCGGTGAAGGCTCGCATTTCCTTAAAGGGGAGGTATGAAGACATTAACCAGGGGGTTAATGCCCCATCCCCTATAATGCATAAATATGTTAATGTTTTTTTAATACTTTTACTAAAAAATAAGTGCAATCCGTTTGAGTTAAAATTTATATTCAATATTTAGCAAAGAGTATATAGTAGGATAGAAACATTTTAATGTCATTCTAAAATTTCTTATTACTGGGGCGGAATTAATTTTTGAAGATTTCGAATCTCTCATAAACAGATAATAATAACACAGGGTAACTTCGAATCGGGAATCCATTGAATCCCTTGCAGAATATTGTAGGGATTTTTTCATTAGGTAGAAAAGTAAGATATCATTAGTCCACTTAGAATTTTACTAGGCTGAGTTTCCGCATCTTTTTATATATAGAACTAATCTCAATCAGTATTTGAATTTTTTATTTTCCCTTGCCTATATGTATAAGTTGATATACTTATATAGGCCTATAGAGAGAAAGTATTGGATTAATGTCAAAAATTCGATGTCGAGATTTTGATGGATATACATATATACCTGTTTTGAGGTCCCCTGATTCCAAAAAAGTGGTTTTCGCGACATGGTCTGTCTGTGTGTCTGTTTGGGTTCAATTTAAAGCATGAAGGAACTGAGCTACGAGGTTGAAATTTTATATTTAAGTTAGGCACCCACCTAAGGCGTGAAAATAAGATTTGAGAAAAATATTTCTCTTCAGGAATGAAAGTTAGAAAAAACGAAGCCAGAATTTTTTCTTTAAAAATATATTTTAACAGCTGACGTTTCGGCTTTGTTCAAAGCCATCCTCGGAGCTGTTAGTGGTCATCCAAGAATGTATTTGACCAAGGCCGAAACGTAAGCTGTTAAAATATATTTTTAAAGAAAAATTCTAGCTTCGTTTTTTCTTACTTTCATTCCTGATACAAATTCCACCAGCCATAAAATACCCTTATACCAGCGTTTTCCAAACTGTGAGGCGCGCCTCCCTAGCAAGGGCGGATACAAGGGGGGCGAGTAAAAGTGTAATTACCCCCCCCCCCTCCCGAGATTTGAAAAAAAAAACTTTTTTTTTTGCAAAAAAAATTATTTTAAATATTTTTATATAAATTTATATTTTTTTTGTTTTGTATTATTTTATAAAATGGGGGTGGGGGGGGAGGCGTCATAAGATTAATTATTTTTAAGGGAGGCGTGGTAACATAAAGTTTGGAAACCACTGCTCTACTGTATTGACAAATTATTTTTTGAGTTTATTTTATGTATGATATTAGATAATAGTCTCATATAATTCTTCAACATTGCAAGAGGATTTGTTTATATTTTCTCATTTTTCTTTCTCGTTTATTCTTAGAGTTGATTTTAACTAGAAAAATTAGTTATTTCCGTAAATGGCATTTCATTTAGACTCACATTACAAGATTCTTTTTTTATGGTTGTATGTGAATAAATTTAGAGGTTCCTAACAGCCAAGTACATCATGTAAATCTCGTATGCTCCGAAATCACATCACCATCAGAGAGCATTGTGAATGCCATTTAATTTGTGTAACGACTCGTCGCCCTATATATGGAAAGGCTCATTGAATGCTAAAAAGCTCTCTTCTCTCTTGTGCTGGACCAAACTGCTTAGCATCCATTTTGAAAAGCTTCAGTATTTCCAAGGAGGGAGTTCTCTTTTTTGCCTTGAAATGTCCTCTCTCTCTCTCTCTCTCTAATTTCTGAGAAATCATACCACCAGCCCATTCAATTCATTCCCTTATCATTTAATTGTTCGCATTCACGAGGGGACTCTTTTTTTAAGTACCAAATGAAGAAAAGGGACAAATCACCACCTTAGCTATTTTTTACTCAAAGTGTTAGAAAACAACTACTCACATCAGGCACGTACTCATTACTTAAATGGGATTAATTTAAGAAAAAAAAATCTGGTGTGACTGATCGCAACTTCTCTTACCCTTTGGCAAGTGAAAGCTGTGTACTGTGCTTGTCACACCAGATTTTTTGTGTCGAGATATATTTAGTTGCTCTAAGCACTTAAGTTCCAAACTTGACCACGCGATTCATGATGGTGCTGAGCTACGAATGCCTCCACATCAGTAAAGTGTAGGCCTACTTGAAACGATTTTCACGAAAAATTTCACTGATATACTTTTTAAAGAGCATCTAAAAAATAGTTCATTTATTAATTTTAAACAAAATCTTTGGAGCGAATTTTGAGAAAATCGAAAAAAAAAAAAAAAACTGAAAAAGTACATCAGTAAAGTACTAGTACTTTTTTGCCAATTTTGTTCAAAAGCTTACTTTCACCCCTTGGGAGGGTGCCTAACTTAATTATAAAATTTTTACCTCGTAGCTCTTTTAGTTTCTGAGATATTTTGTTCACAGACACACACACACACAAACACAGACAGAACATGTCGCGAAAACCACTTTTTTGGATTCAGCGGACCTTATAACGTGAAGATCCACCAAAATCTCGACATCGAATTTTTCACATGAATCGAATATTTTCTCTATATATTTCATATATAGAATAAGAGAAAGTTATAAATTTTGCTATTTGAATTTGAATCTGAGAATATTTTTACTTTCTCTTACCTATATATAGAGGGATAAAGTATTGCTTTCATGTCAAAAATTCGATGTTGACGTTTTGAGGTCCCTTGAGTGCGAAAAAGTGGTTTTCGCGACATGGACTGTCTGTGTGTCTGTGAACAAAATATCTCAAGAACAAAAAAGCTAGGAGGTTGAAATTTTATATTTAAGTTAGGTACCCCCCTGGCACGTGACACGAAGATTTTTAACAAAATCGGTCAAAGAATACTAGTACTTTACTGATGTAATTTTTCAGTTAATTTTTTTCAATTTTCCCAAAAGGATTCTAAAGATTTTGCTTAAAATTCAAAAATCAATTATTTTTTAAATGCTCTTTAAAATGTACATTCTCATTTTGACATTGAAATCTTCTGAAGACCACTTTACTCTTGTATTTCATAGGAAACAAGAAATGGTTGCTATGGTAACAAAATATAAATATTTTTCCAGTTATAAACTTTATATCTTGAATTCTAATATATCGGCGGAAACTATATATATCTGGTATGGCACAGAACACAACTTTCTCTTACCTATGGTAAGTTGTGTGCTGTGCGACCAGTAACACCAGATTTTTTTAAAGTTCGTATAAATTTTTCCATTAATATTTTATCTATGAGAAGATGAGTCGCGAAAAAATTAATATTTAATATTATAATAAAAAATTTTAAATAACTTTGAATTTTATTCATAAAAAAATTCTTAAAGACCAAGTCGGAGTGTCCTCTGAATCTCAAATAACTTTGGTATTATAAAATTCTTTATTTAATAATTAATATAAATCTAATAATTAATTTTTTTTACATATTATAAAAACTCCGAAAAAAATTTCAATTAAAATTTATTTAAAAATGAAAAAATTTGTATTACTTTAATTGATCATCGAGAAATTTCGGGTTTAATTCGGAATGGCTTTAAAATCTAATGCCAACGCTCGGAAAGCTTTAGCTTCTATTTTCCCTTAATTTGGAATTTTTTATTACCTACTATAATTTTTTTTTTATAATTTTCGTTTGATAAATTAACAATTAAAATTATTTAATTTTCTCTAAAAGTTCAGAAATAAATACAAAATCAGTTCGTTTATACGATTTAGTTTAACTTTGAAATTTTAATAAAGTACGCCCTACTGACTTTCTAAAAAAAATTTTTTTGTAAAGCAATGAAAATTAATTAAAATTGAAATTATTAAAATAATAAACAATTAATTTGTTTTTGACCAATTCTTGTTTAATTAGAAATTATAATAACTTTTATTTTGATTTGTATTGTTGATTTTACATCATAATAATAACTTGATATACTATTTTATAAAAGAGAAGTTCAAATATAATGAGGAAAACGAAATTTAAGGAATATTTATTTTTTCTAAGCTGCTGCGATCAGAGTTATCCTCTCTGGACTTTATTTTAATATTATTCCACGGACTTTATTTTAATATTATTATTTATGCTAGGGGTGTTAATTATTTAAATAAATATAAATTCCACAATCAGTCGTTAAAAGAAATAGAAAATATATAACATTTTTTTAATTTAGAATTGAAAAATAATTGTTTTGATTTTAATCAAAATTGTTCATAATTTTTTTTTTTTCTCTCAACAATTTTGATTAAACTTTAAAATCCAATCAAGGAGTTTAAGCTTTATAAAAACATTCTAATTAAAATATTCTTAAAATTCAATATAAAGTGGTTTAATCGATATTTTTTTTTTTTTTTTTTTTTTTTGTGATTTCTATTTTCCCGGATATGAATACAACTTTGTATTCTTATTAAGAGTAGAGAGAACTATAAAAAGAGCGTGAAATTAACAAAAAAATAATATTTATCCGCTTAACTTTGATTTTTACTTTTTCTTATCTATATTTATGTAGTGAGAAAATATTGTCAAAAATTCGATGTCGACATTTTGATGCAAATACATGTTTTGTGGTCCCCTGCTTCCAAAAAATGACCCCCGTCTGTCTTTGTGTGTGTCCATTTTAAAGCATGAAAGAATTGAGCTACGAGACTGAAATTTTATATTTATGCTAGGTAACCTCACGGACAGTTAAAATAAGCTTTTAAACAAAATCGGCCAAAAAGTACTAGTACTTTACTGAAAGTATTTTTTCAGTTTTTTTCGTATTTATCAAAATTTGATTTAATTCATAAATCAATTATTTTTAGATGCTTTTTAAAAAGTATATCAGTAAAATTTTTCGTGACATTTGTTTGAAGTACACTTTACTGATGTTCAATTCTAATTCATTGAAACGATTTTGATTAAAATTAAAAAAATCAGCTATTTTTTAGATTCTTTAAAAAGTATATTAATAAGTTTTTTTCTAAAAAGTGTTTGAAGTACACTTTACCTAAGTATTGTAGTATTTCAGTCATTTACTTTCTCTTATTTCCACTGGAAGATCAACGCTATCTATAAAACGCAAGTAGTCAAGTTTGGAACTATTGTGCTATGGGAAATGTTAATCCGCCATTAAAAGGCTGTGAGAAAACGAACAGCAATAAAGACTTTCGTCCGGCTCACGGATTTTATTTAAATAAATATCCCTTATAACTTATTTGATAATTTTTACTTTCAGTATATGGATTCTTTTTACCTTCTCTTTAGTTTTTCCTTTTATTTCTTCTTTTTTTTTTTTTTTTATATATATATATATATCGCAAAAAAAAAAGATGAGGACAATTTGTCATAGGCGAGAAATAAATGAACATAAGCGAAGCGCGATTATATTTTCATTTTAATTCTCGAGTTCTGGGGACACAATGGAAGACAAATGACTTCTTGTTAAAATAATGCATGAAACCAAGTACTAAGAAAAAACCTTATAAGGTAAAAACAAACACTAACACTAAATTAATCCTGGACACTAATGAGCCACGAAGATCGTAGATATATGAGTTTTTCTTTTTTTTTTTTCTTTAATTCCACAGAATTATTATCAACAGTGGGCAACTTGAAATTTTCCTCTTATTTCTAAAAATATCTGGTGTGACAACTCACAGTACACAACTTTTTCTTATGTAATCGAAAGTTGTGTACTGTGCTGTTACACCAGATTTTGAAAAAAATGTCAAAGAATAAAAACTTTTTAAAATAGAGTAATTTATCATAATATGACAAAAAAAAATTAGAAATTTCAAAATTTTTGAAAAAACTTAGCTACTTCCAAGTGACCTAATTACTCCAAAAGTTGATAGAAATCTACAATTTTAGTGTAAGGAGTATATATCGAATTTCATCGAAATGTCTGCTTTGGTTTTTAAGCAATCGTGTTCACACACACACAGGCAAACATGGACACACACACAGATATAATGCCCAAAATGGTTTGTTTGTTTTTTACTCAGGGAGGTCTAAAAAGTCAAAATCTCGCAGTCGAATTTCTTGATGATTACAATACTTTCTCTTTATATACTACTATACGAAAAAGTAAAAAAGTCAATTGATACAAAATTTCCATAGGCTATGTGAATTTTAAATGTTGACTGCTTGAAATAAATTTTTCAAAATTTTGGATATTTTATACACAATAGAGAATCTTAAATAAATACAAAATGTCTAAAGAATTGGAAAAAATTTTTTAAATGTGTAATAAGTTTCAAAGGGGGAAATTTACATTCAACTCTCAATAGGGATTTAACATTGGCTCTATGGAAGGAAGAGCAGAAAAATGAATTTGAAAAATCTGAGATAGTACATCAGTAAAGCGTACTTCAAACAATTTTCACGAAAAATTTTACTGATATACTTTTTAAAGAGCATCTAAAAAATAGCTGATTTATGAATTTTAATCAAAATCGTTTCTATCAATTTTGAGAAAATCGCAAAAAACTGAAAAAGTACTTTTTGCCGATTTTGTTCAAAAGCTTATTTTAACTGTCCGGGATGGAAATTAAATACAACCTAACTTAAATATAAAATTTCAACCTAGTAGCTAATTTCCTTCTTGCTTCAAAATCGTTACACACAGACAGACAGACCAAAAAAACCACGAAAACCACTTTTTTTGATTCAGGGGACCTCAAAACGTGTATATCCATCAAAATCTCGACCTCGAATTTTTGACATGATTGCAATACTTTCTCACTATAAATTACATATATAGATAAGAGAAATTAATTTGAAGATTTCAAACATATTTCTAAACAATGACACCAATATATTGATAGATAGGCCGAAATACACTATACTTGAATTAATTACTTAAAGAAGATATTCCCAACCCTACTTAGATCGGCCAGCACAAACTTTAAGTTTAAAATTTATACAAAATTCTAATTCCGAATTTTGTTATAAATTAAACTTAATAAAATATGAATTTTTTTTTATGGTTATAATTTGATAATTAATCCTCGATTTATATTTATAAAAAAAAAATGTCAGTCAATTCGATTTTGAACATAAACGTATTTATCAGTAATTTTTTGCATATGTCCAGGCTGTGCCAACATGTTAATATCCCCTCTCACCAACCAATATATGTATTATTATTTTTTTATTTATTATTCCCCAGTTCAATTTTTTGCTTAAAGATTTTTTATTTCAACAAGTGATTGAATCATTCACAAATTAATTGTAAAAAAAATGAGATTACATTTGGTCTAACTTAACATTCATTCCTTTTTTTTTTTCTTTTGTTCGAACTTCTCTTTTGGACGATGTCTGGACCTCTCGAGAATTCGAGAAAGAAATGTTCGGTCGAACGAAAAACGAAAGAAAAAAGTCGACTAGGAAAATCGACAGACTTTTCTTTGTATGTACTCCTAATTCATTTCACGGTAGGTGATCTCATTTGACAAGGCATTCGGTCGGGCCCGTCGTTTGGGACATACTTCATTTTGGTCTGCCACAATTTTCTAACATTAATTTCGTCTCTCGGCACATAGCTACTTTGATTCGTTCTCCGGACAAATAAATTCTTTTCTCAGACTCGAATCGATTTTTTTTTTTTAAATTAAACCCTTCCGGTAGAAATTCACCTCTCGTAAGGAAAAATTATATTAATAATTTTCTGTCCCCGGTCCTTCCTTTTGAGAAATATATTCTTCAATATTTGATCTCGTCTCGGTGTTAAGAGTGTTTTCTTTTAGCCTATGTGAAGTTTTTACAGAGTAATCCATTACTATTTTATTTTATTTATTTATTTGAAATTTCTATCGGGATCCCCGTTTATTTACTCGAAGTGCTTTCGTGCACGAAGACACACACCTCAAACCCAACCGGTCTCTGGCCGTAGCCATCTACCGGCACCCTGTGAAGTCACATTGTTACCTACTCTCTAACTCCTCCTGCTACGTTCGTTTCTAGCTATTGAACTAATCCTTATTTATGGTTCCTTTTATCCAGCCTCTTCTATGCTAGGAAGGATGCCCTAGTTGAGGAGGGACTCCCTCACACCGGCGTGTAGCCTGCTCCTTTCGAAAAATGCACCCCTGTGACTAAAAAAGTGGATCCCGCAAATTATCTATCGGTCTGTGTGTGTGGAGGTTGAAATTTTATATTGACTGCATGCTTTTTGATGGTGGACCAAGTGCCCCATGGCCCACACGAATCGAACCAGGATCTCCTAGACTTTCTGGTAAAAACATACTCACAGTCTTGGTAAATATATCTATAACTAGTTAGTGTATATTGAATACTAATATCTTATTCAAATATATAGATCTTGAAAAATATTTAAACATATTTTAATTAAGAATCATCATTCTATAATATAAAGCGCTAGCAACTGACTTCTTGTCATTGCGTGTATGTGCCTGTTCTCTAGCTGATTGGCTAAAGTTACAGGAAGTGAAGCGGGAGAGGGGAATCTAAAATTTATGCCAGAGACCTCAACTCATCAATTACTATTCTAGTATCAACCAACACATGTACAATAAACACATTTTTATTTTTTTTCTTTTATTTTACCTATGAAATTCGAGACACAAAAAAAAGAAATAACGTTTAAGCCCCATTCCGTTAGTTGCTGAATTGTCATTAACCTCCACCCCGAGGCTAACAAACCTGTCATTATCAATTTGACAAGCCATGTTATCAAGAGATCGAACCCCGAATGAAAGAGAAATGTTTGTTGTCCCACGTTCCAATTTGCCCAAAGATCGTATCACGATTTCTGCCACGTCGCACCCCCCTCCATTTCCCTCCAACTCATTCCTTCTGCCCTTAAACAAACCCTCTTGCAGAACTATCTCGCAAATTGTTCCTCAGATCACTTGAAGATAGGCCAGTTGAGCACTATCCTCATTTTCTTTTCAAATTGTTTAATAACAAATTGAATTAATCGTACGCTCCAATTACCATCTCTTTCTCCACTCCCCCTATATTTCTCTAGATTTACTATCAGACACTACACAACTGTTTAATATTTTATATATTATTAATATAGAAACAATGTGAGCGTAATTTGAATAAATTAATATACCGAAGGCGGGCTTTTCCACCTTGCCCGAGGGCTCCTGCGCCGGGAAGCAATTGCAAATTTTTTAAGTTGGGAATTCTCCTCTCTGACTTAGTTTTTAAATTTCCCTCTTAAAAAAACTTTTATTCTAACTTTAACAAGAAATTAAAAATTTTAATTTTTAAATTTCCCTCTTTGACTGAACTTCCTTTTATTCCGGCCGGGACGCTCTGATAGGCACATACACACATGGACAGGAAGTCAGCCTCTAGCCATTTATTTTATAGTATGAATCGATAAATTATATGAGCGATTCTGATGTCCTGATGTGTTCCTGATATATAGTTAGAGAAGAAATACCAATGTTAGCTCGGGTAGTTCGTGGTCGGTTTTTCCAATTTTTATGAAATTTTTGTGACTTATTTTTAAAATATGGAGATTAAAATTTTGAAAAATAACTATAGTTTATTTCAAGCAATCATCATTTGCAAACAAGTTTGGAATTCTAAAATGCAACGAGAAACTCAATATATCTCGACACAAAATATCTGTGTGGTCAGCACGTTGCACAACTTTCTCTTCTTTATGGGTAAGAAAGTTGTGTGCTGTGCGACCAGTCACACCAGATTTTTAAAATAATATAATCATTAATCACTTCTCCTTCTACCCCTTCTCCCTCTCTCTCACCTCTTTCCCCCTCTCTGGAGGCCATTTCCCCCCAATTCGCTAATTAGCCAATCAGGGCTTCAACTCTTGGCGCCAGAATTCACCTGGGCTATTTAAAGGGAAGGCGAGATACTGGCCAAATTAGTAGAGAGGGGACTCTTCTAAGAATGAACCACGTGACTTGTGCTAAGGAAGAGGACGCTATCTCAGTCTGTAGGCATCCATGATGGCAGCCGGCTGCTCCGCTCTCCCGTTCCTCCTTTCTCAACGTTTTTATCTAGGTATTTCAATTCTAAAATTTCTAATTATTCATTTATTTTACTGTTTTAATGGTCAAATGTTGCAATTAATAATAAAATTTAAGAATATCTCAATATGATATTTGAACCTTATGAATATCAGCCATGTCTTATTTGGCATCGTTTAATTTTTGATTGTTTTTACTCTCTCTCTCTCTCTCACTC